>ARYC01011960.1:0-10846 GCA_000711775.1 Oxytricha trifallax | reverse complement strand
GGGACCAACAGATCTTTAAAAAGCCAAGCAAAAGGCCAGCTGATAAAGACCTCCAGGAGATGTTCATAAGAGCCCCCTTGGCCAGCGACGCCTACACCCTCACGGATTTCCTCTGGTGCTATTACGACTTCATTTAGAGATTTCCTCTAATCTAGAGAAGTTTAACTTAGTAGCCTTAGGAGAAAATCTTATACAGATCAAGCAGATCTTCCTGAGCCACTCCCCTAGAAAGACCTTCCAGGCACCCCCGCTGATTATAATCTCTTACCCCTAATTGTGACATGGGGTCGATCACCTGGGCATTTACTCCTTCCTTGGTCGATGCTCTGAAGCACCTGAGCCCAAGGAGGTCTGAATGGGTTAGTTTATTTACCAATTACAATTGGGGGATCATCAATTAATCAATTAAATATATTTATATATTTTTTAATTTTAGGGAAAATGAAAATTGAGCGCAACTCCGCCTGGGCGTGTGCTGTGTGCCCCGAGCGCCCAAGTTCCCCCTAGTTTTCGAAGGGCTACAAAATGACCTTAAGATGGCCCCTCTAGCTCAACATTTCCTAAAAAACTCGAAGGCAAAAAAGTCTGGGAGATTTTGTAAGTTTAAAAATTTTGATCGTTTAACAGTTTAAATTAAGGGTTTAATTATCGTTTTAACGGCTGCCCTATTTTAATTAATTAAGATTTAAACATTAAAAACTTAAATTCGATTATAGAAAAATGGAGTGCTCCCACTGCACCAGACCCTAGCAGGAAGTCCCACGCCAGAATCGCCAAGATCGTCTCCTACTATGAATAGATCAGGACCAAGCAGTACATCCCTCCCTTCGACAGCATTGTGAGCGAGGACGAGGCCGCCCCTGAGGGTCGCGAGGAGGTCGAGGTGGCTTGGCATTGGTTCCTCAGTGTATCTCCCGCTTACAAGTAAAGGCTCCTGCAGAGATCCCTAAGTCACAGCTCCATAAGGGAGGTCTGGCCACTAGCCTGCATCCACGACAGAGACACATCTTCCTGATCAGGGATGGGACGAACAGCTTCTTGAAACTGAGAGAGATTCTTTTAGTAATATTCATAATGTTATATTTCACTTTCCACCCACTTTTGTATTTCTCGTAATGGGTTTTCATTTTTCTCATTTTCACTTTGCAATAACGATGTATTATTTAATTTAAACAACCCACGATTGCTTAAAAAATTACTCTTGGGGTTTTATTACTTTTAAAATCTTTATTTTCTATAAGGATTTACTCATCGCATCTTATTAATCAAAGAATTAGTAATTGAAATTAATTGAATATGTATTTTCGGATTTTTTTTTCGTTTAAAAATCATTATCAGCTTTATTGTTTTCTTTAAACTCACCAGGGTAATTGAACCATCAGATTAATGACTATACATATTGTAAATATCAATAATTATAATTTAGGTTTATTTGAGCTCTCATAATTTCATCTTCTCTGATTGCTGCTATTTCATAATCGAACTCTGCCTACCTGATTTATTCCTTTATTTTTTCCTCACTGAAATTACTCCTTACTTTCTTAGAAGTTTATATTAAATTCTCTTTTCCACTTTTTCACATAATTTTAGAAATAAAATTATCAATCTTCTATAAATTTAAATCTAATAGTAATATTTATTATTTAACCTCGTTGTTAACATGTTAGAGATAATCAGAGTGCTATTATTATAAGTGGAGGATTTTCTCTATTTTAATTCTTCTTCAGCCTTATCAAACAATATATTCTGCTGCTTTTGAGCATATTCCTCTCTTATTCCCTAGAATTTATAGAAGTACAGGGGCATTTAAAAATATATAGAAAATTTTCTTTTAAATGCTTTTGAAAATACAAAAATTAATAGTTAATAGTATTCAATATATTTTGAGAGAATATATCTTTTCAAATGTAGACTACCGCTAGATCAATGTAAAATAGTTTATATACAAATTTTTATATATTGTACTCTTATGATAAAATAGATTTTATATATTGCAACGCCAAAAGTTAAGTATAAAATAAGTAAAACTAACCCTTAGTCATTATTCTTGCTACAACCTTGGGCCTCATATCAACTCGTATATTTTGGCTTCTTTCAACGGCATTTTTCATTTTCTTGATGTATTCCTAGAATTTCTTATTCTCTTCATTTCTCATACTAAAGATAGAAAATTATTACAAAGTTTAAATAATAATAATCACATTGACAGTGATTTATCATTATGATTATTATATTCTGATAAAACCCCAAGAGTAAAATTATACAAATTTGTGAATTTTAAATTAATAAAAAGAATATATAAATAATAAATGGTTCTGTGCATGCTTCATAATTGACATCTATTATCGAGTAGTTTCTTAGTCCAGCAAGTTGATACCTTGTCAAAACGTCATCTTCAAGAGTTGTCACTCCAAGCTCATGCTACTCCTCACCCGCCACGTTCATTCCTTCTTTGTAATGATGTTTCAAGCCAAAATGGGCATGGTAATGTTTTCTAATAATTGAGGGTCTCCATTGCTGCTGCTGCTTTCCAAAGATTTATGATCACTGTTGTCGGAGGACTTGCAGTCTACTGCTTGGGGCACTTCATCCTGGTCTCTTCCAGAGCGGGCAACAGCATACATGTTCCAGTAAGGGTAATCGTTGAGTTTTGGTTCGTTATCATTAATGAATGTCTCGACTCTAGTACGATCCTTCGCATAAGCTAGCTCACCGTGCTAAATCCATACAGCCTTTCCCCTGGGGTCGTTGTCGAAGGTAATCTTAGCGTAGATGTTGTCATTGATTGCTTTGTCGTCCAAGATGTCTTGGACCTTGTAAGCCTCTCCCTTACCTAGTGGTACTTGCTCGTGATGTTAGCGAGATGATTGTGTGCTTTTTATCTAATTATACTCCATTTCTAAATTGCAAAGTATTATAAAAATTTCTGAATTTGGTTAATAAATAATAGGGCGTGATTTTAAATATTCTGATCGGGGTTTAATTGGCCTATTAATACTTGAAGTATTAAATGTGTACCTTACTTCCCAAATCAGTTTTGCAAACTAATTTTTGGAAATCATCGATTTATCCCACACCCAAGTATGCTTAATTGATAGACCTTTAAAAGACGCATCAGCTTGCAACGCATTCCACAGACAAGCACTCCCCAGCCCGAGATAAACGCAAGATAGCAAACGGGAGGTTATGATCAAATAGTCATTGATTCCTTATAGGTGGCCTGGAAAAAATTGAATAGTAATCAAAAATGGGTGTGGACTAACCAAAATTAGACATCCTGAATGCTAATTTTTCTAAGAGCATCAATCAGTGAGCATGCAAACGCGCCCGTGAGCCATTTTCTGTACTAATTCGAAGTTTGTGTTTGGCGACAGAGAGAGGAATCATTCACTTGATCGGAAATATAGAATAGCAGGCATTAATGTCAAAAGCTTGCTTAAATTTGGTAAATAAATGCTTAACTATCAGCAAAATAAATACGCTGGCACTTACAATAAGATATTTGGGAGGACTGAAACTGGTCTCATCAAGGCCATGAAACTTTATATTAATAAAATTTGAATATTTATAATTAAGTTAATCTTTCTAAATTAATAAACTTGAAATACAGATGAAAGAAAGAAACTAATTTGTGACGTATTAACAAGTCATATTGCTATTAGACTTCTACTTAAAATGCAACCCACACTTTAATGACATCCGACTGCTCCTTGGAGATCCCGAAGCTTGCCAAATATTCACTAAATGGCTGAGAGTTCGCAAGAACTTCAAAGATATGAATTTAGTAGAGCCTAAGAATCACAAACTGTCCAAAGCAAGTTTTAGGAAATCAACTAAGGCTTGTAATTATTAAGGGTTTAGTGATGAAGAAACTTTTCAAGGTACATTGAATCTCAAAAGGATATAAGGGACGATGGGAAACATGGAGGAAGACCCACTTGAAAACTTCTCTGACTAGTTTTCTTAATTGGACAGAGAATTTATTGATAAGATGTAGAATGATTAACTCAAAGGCTTTTATACAGTAATAGTAACATTTACAATTTAGGAACTAAACTTTTCATATAAACATTAACTTATTGCTATTAATTTTGCATAAAACTTGTAATTTATTTTAAAGATGTAAGAGGTCGATGTCTCAATTGAACTGAGGATTTTTAGTCACTTGTAAGACAACCATATAGAATCTTTATGAATGAAAAGGGTCAAAATCTGATTGAATTCGGCTCATAGATTGAGTATGACAGTTTCTCAATGGAAAATTAAAACTTCAATTTTATAGTTTAAGTCCTATAATCTGATTTTGCTACAGTTTATTGCTGCTGATATCGAAGATAATAATGAAGATTCTTCAATCTAATAATTAAAATTATTTTATTGTGATGAAATTGATTTAAATTTAGCTATTTTAAAATTAATCTTCTACATTCAATTAAATAACAAAGCTATAATGAGGGTGAAAATTTAAATCCAAGATCAGTTGCAATCAATATTTGTGCAAATATCAGAAATCGACTCCTAGAACAAAAGCAAGCTTTATATGTTTAATACTATCATTTTAAATTTGTCTCGTCAAATTATATACGTCATTTAATACTTTCATTCGATCCAAGGCATGTCAAGTATCTAAAATCCTTAAAATATGGAACATTACTAGATGATGCATAAAATATTATAGTATTATACTTTCAATTTAATCGTTTGTTCATGAAATCTACTCTAGGCATGAAATTTAGAAATTTAAGATCCTATAAGAATAATGGTAAGTCTTTCTGGATTTTTACAAACAAGAAGATGTAAGTACTTAATAGTAATTTTTCGGAAGGTTAAATCCTCTAGAAGAAGGGATGCCTCCTTATAGAATTCTGATTTATATAAAATCTTTAAAGAACTTACATTTCTTGCTAACCTGCCTTTTATAGAATGTTTATTTAGCATGTAGTTGATGAAGATGCTGAAAACGTAGAGTAGGAGGAAGATTAACTCCCAGTCATAGAAATAATGAAAAGTTAACAACATCAGATTTTGCAAAACACATTATAAAACATGCAGATTCACAGTCATGTCCCAATGAGAACCTCAACTATGAGCATTTCAATTAGTGTCGATTATAATAACATGAGTACACATTTTCCAGAGTTTTTTGCTTGTATTTTTTATGAGAAACTATGAAAAGCGGCTGACCACATCAGATCTCTAAGTAGTTAACTCAAATGATTCCCAGTTAATCCCAGATTAAACACTTTAGTAATCCTCTGGAAGAGGAGAACCAATTAGCTCAGGCAGTTCAAAACTGAGCACCGTACGCATGGTCATCTAGTTAAGCGAACAGCTAGATAACATCAAATAAATTATCTGCGATAATTTGAGTAGACTCAGGTCCCTTCAATTTTTCCATGATATCATTTGAAAGAGGAGAAATCTTTGTATTATATCCACTCTTTTTTTATAATTGAGAAAGATAACTATATAAATATAGTAATTATCATATGGTTGAGCAATTTTTCCTTTTATGAATCTCAAAATTTTAAATACAAGCAAATCAAATCTTCATTGAAATCAGTTTAATTAGGAAATAATATCATAGAACGGCCAAACTGTAAAGAAGAAGATATAACAATGAATGGAAGGGACAAGCCCCCATGATTACTTACCACTGACTGCATAAGGATTCAAAGGTAATTTTCGATTATTTTAAACCCTATTGCATGGGTGTAACGACTGCTTAAACTCTAAAGATCTCAATATAAAAAAGAAATAAAAGAGAAAATTCAAAGACTCTATTCTTAAATGCTTATTAAGCACAAATTTAATGCGAAATAATTTAAACAGAAAAATTGATAAATAAATCAAAACTAAGACCGAGACAATAATAGTATGATAAATATTATCAGCAAATCCTGTTAACTTCACAAAGTACATTAAAAAGATTAATGATTTGTCTTAAGCTCAGGGAGTGTATAATTTTAGAGATCGTTTTTCATTTCTAATACAATTTTTCATTACCTAATATTTCATTTATTTATTTATTTGTTGATTACTATAACAAAGTCTTCATTCTATGATATTAGGGATAGCTTAGTTCTAACAGTAGTTTGAAAAAAAACTGTCATCTTATATGAATAATAATAATATGTTCCATATATCTATAATCATAAAGATCAAATAACTTTAAACAATTATAATAATAATGCTAATACTTAAAATTTTACTCCTAAAATATAATAATTATAGATACTCAATTTTAGTATAATATTGCTTATCATTTAAATAAAGGTTTAATAAATGACAAGTCTGATGAAAATATATATTATTGAAATTTAAAGCAAATAATAAAAAAAAATATAAGAATATTATAAATCGTTAAAATGCGATAATTTTAATCTCGAACATTTACTAAATAATAACCAAATTTTATTTTATTTCAAAATTTACTTACTGTTAATTAATATTTGAATCAAAATTATTTTTTTAATTATCTTTTTTCAGCTTACCAGCAGCATCTAATGAGCGATAGAAACAGCTGAAATACGCAGTAGCAGTATTTATTCTTGGTGTCTCCGCATACATGATAATTAAGCGCAATTAAAATTTTTAATAATCTGGGAGCCTGTCGCTTTTAGATAAATTTAGAGGAAATTCTAACAATTTTGAGTAAAAATGCAGGCTTCTTAAGAAAAAGATAATTAAAATGTATCCAGAAAATAAATCTTTAGTTTAAAAAGGTACAATAGATACTGTTATAAAGGAAGCAGACATGCCTTTTATTATTCAAATGTAAACTGTTCCATAAGTTAAGAATTAAAATGGAACTCATTAAAACAGTCGACAGTCCAATGAACCAGGAGATTAAAGTCATAGGAATATAAGAGATAGTAGTGGGAGCAATAGTCAGAATAATTTCAATAATAATAATTATTCATAGAAACCCCAGTAAAATACAGTGTAAACTTTCAAAAAATCTGATGCATTTCTTGAGCCATTTGAGCCAGGCATATGCCGACTAAAACTCACAGATTACTCTTCAATAAATTACCATCTAGGCCCCACCATAATAGTAAGAGGATCTCATGAATATAAGATACTTTGAAGCTCTGCTTATACCAATAAAAACTCTAGACGGCTTTGAATTTTTACATTTCAGGTTAGAAATCAGGGGGCATCTCAAAATAACTAACATATTTAGGTTTACCCATAAAATCACTGCCGAATAAAAGATTCCAATTAACTAAAGAGTTATGGAAGAAATCAAGGAACAGACTTCCATTTCTATTAGGCATTAAAATGAAGAGGAGAACGATAGCCCTCGCTCTATACATGAGTAATTATTTATTCTATCGGAATATTAAGCTTTTTGACATACCTTTTGTAGGCTTGACCCTAAGTATTATCATCAAATGACTACTGAAGTGAGTTGGAAAGAATCTTAGTATAATTTAGATGCCTATAAAGCTTGATTAAATTATTAGTTTCATTATTGTTTCTTTAGTTTCTGACACATCTGTGAATAGATTAAGTACTTTATAGATTCTTTATACTTCATAATTTATTTTTGCATTTAGAAGCTTGCTTAAGAAATTAGTCAACTAATAAGATGATTTACCCAACAATTTTATTATTTCACCAGATTGGTTATTTATGATTATTCGCAGGAAACCATAGTTCGAGGGCATACTATGCAACTCCTTAGCCTATTTAGATCCTCTGAATGTTAAAAATGAAGAGCAGAGAGATAAATTATTTGAGTTAAAGCCTATTGAAATGCTAAAAGAATTAACTGCACCTATGGATGCTAGTAGGTGAAAATATGGACTATCATATAATTTAAATTTTACTGATGAATTCCTTTGAAAAACTTAATTTTATAAATACTTTTAAATTGATTCTAAATTAAGGAATGTCAATAAAAGAGAGATTATATAATTCATTATAGAGGGGTATTTCTTGTTTTTCATCAAACTTTTGTGTAAATTAGTAATCTTGCCTCTAATTAAAAAATCCAACAATAATTATTTTCATTATATTTTAGAATGTATTAAATAACATCAATTAAAAAGTTAAAGAAAATAAAAATTAACAATCTTGCTTCTATCTTTCAAATTTATGCTCTTAGATTCTGTGATTTAATTAATAATAATTCAGATAATTGAATTTAAAAACAGATTTTTGAACTAATTATAATTAAGTTTGAGGATTAGAAGATTTAAAAATTTTATCAATAAATTAATTTTGTAATTTTTTATCTTTATCTGATAATATTAATTATTTAATTTAAATTTATGCTTAGAAATTTCTGTTTCAAATATGTTAATCATTAGAGTATAAAACTTAAAAATATACGAAATTTTTCGACATAAACTAAAAACATTTTTTAATATAAAATTTTATCTTAATTTATAGGGTATTGATAGAACTGAGCTTTTTTAATGAATGATATCTGCAATAAATTATTGATAAAGTTAAAAATGCATTGTAAACAAAATGCCTTTATAATTATAAATGAATATTTGAGTCTTAACAAGAAATAATTATTTTGATTATGGTGTAATATATTCTAATTCTAAAGTCTTACTTTATTTATCTTTTTATTATTATGAAGTAAAAATGAAATGAAAATGTGATAAAATAATAGTTGTATTGTGTTTAATTTTTGGAAGTCTTAATTCAAAGTGAACTTTATATCTAAATATGAAATTCTTTTCTCACTCTAAAGATGTGAAAAGTACAAACGGCTTGCATAGTATATTATGGAATGAAATAAAAGTTCATTCAATTTGTAAAACTTGAAGTCACACTTAATTTTATAAGTTAAATTGGTAGATTTCTAAATAATTTGAATTCCTCAAATCAATTTAATAGTAAGTAATATTGAAGTACAACTGATTGACCTAATCATTTTGGATTACTGTTTGATTAAACATCATGAAAAGATTTAGGATTTTCTTTTTAACCCAAATTCTTCTAATTTTCTATGGTGTCACCATACCTGTGTTATTACCATTATTATTTTTATGCAATTAGATTAGGATAAAATAACAAGATTAATATAGAATATTTTAAATTCAAAGGATTTCATAATTTATTAATTTAAAATTGATAAGCATTTTAAGAAAATTGAATCTTATTAAGTTAATTTAATTTAGTTTGATTAAATTATGCGTTTGTTGGTACATTAATTAGTTAAGTACTTTAATTTATCATTAGTAAGCTTAATATAGAATCTTAAGAATAAAATTGATTTTTTGTGAGTTTAATATTCTTATTTATTCCCTTTCTCAACCTAATTTAATAGAGTAACCATAATATTAATCTTAAGAGTGAGTATTTAAATCTGCTATTGCTATTACTACTTGGTAGCATATTTCTCTAGGCTTCATTATTTTTAAACCCATTATTGTAAGTAAATTTTTGTTAACTTTACACTCTTTGGAGGTATTAATCTTTTTTATTAGAGCGAGAACGTTCTCGTTGCTGATGCTACTCAGTAATATCTTTTTATATATTGCTTTTTCATGCAAAATACACTTAAACACTATAGTGTATTATAGAAATTCAAATATACAAATTAAAAGAATTAATTTTGTTCTTTAATGTTTTTCCTGATATCTTCAACACCTGATGCGCCATTCAAAGGATTTTAATTGTTTATGCTAATATTATTTTTATTATCTTGAAAAAATCAAATTTACATAAACTGTAGGAATTATCTGTAATTGCTAAAAAATATATTGAGTGGCATCATATATGCATATTTTTAATTCATTGCTAATGGTGTTATTTATATCTTTACATAGCTTTATAAATAAATTTTATATTGTTAAGCTTTGAAAATAAGACATAGACAAATAAATTGTAAAAATAAAAAATATAATTGACAATAATATATATTCAAGATATTTTTGAAATAAGCTGAATTTAAATTAAAAATATATTAAGAAAGTAAGAATATAAAAACATGTCTGATCAGAAGGTGCAGTGTCATTCATTAAAAATGTAAGTTACAAAAAACATATATAAAAAAATAATTTTACAAGTGAATCACCAAGATCGATGGAGAATAACATGCAAGCAAGAGTCAACTGAAGACTAAGAAAATCACATGATAAATTACACTCATGCTAATGGAGCTAATTATGAAGGAGAATGGAGAAATGATAACGCTTTTTTGTTGATTAACATTTTTGTTTATTTCAATTATTATTGCAATTATTATTAATTAATTTGTATTTAAATTTCAACTTATTTCAAAATAATCTTGATAATATGCAGGTAAGAAATAATTATTGATAATTATTCCTAAAAAACTTATTTATACAAAATGAAAATTAAAAGATGTTAAAACTAAGCAAAGTTATAACGATTTAAAGCTAAATTAAAGGTATAAATGATAAAGTGTTTGTTACCTTTAATTTAAAGATTTTCGAGCCGACAAGCGAGGCTCCTTAACTTATAAAATACTCCTATATATGGTGTTCCGGTGTCACACTCTTGTTCAGGAGCCGAAATTTAGTGGATTTGCTTAATTCCAGGTCATCTCATGAATTTCCGTGACCTCTCCCGCTGCCTTGAAAATTCTAAAAATCGATGTTTAACATCCTCACTCATCAATTCTTATAATAAAACTTCAAATGCCTGTATCTTTGCGAGGGTGAAGATAAATTAATTCTGATTTTATATTCGTGTTCAGCGAGGTCTAAATGACCAGAATTGATATCTTCGGGAGTTTTTGGGAAATATAACTTGCAAGTTGAGTTTTGCCGGGGAAAGGTTCGGCTCCTGGGCCAAATTTTAAAAATCAAAAAATGGACAAATTGACCCCGCTATAACTTTTGAAAATGACTATATA
>ARYC01011956.1:0-14072 GCA_000711775.1 Oxytricha trifallax | reverse complement strand
CACTCTTGATCAGGAGCCCAAATTTAGTGGATTTGCTTAATTCCAGGTCATCTCATAAATTTCCTTGACCCTCTTCCGCTGACATGAAAACACTAAAAATCGATGTTTAACACACTCACTCATCAGTTCTTATAATAAAACTTCAATTGTCTGTATCTTTGCGCGTTTTTAAGATAAATCAATTCTGATTTTATATTCGTGTTCAGCGAGGTCAAAATGACCAGAATTGATATTTTGGGGAGTTATTGGGAAATATAAATTGCAAGTTGAGTTTTGCCGGGAAAAGGTTCGGCTCCTGGGCCAAATTTTAAAAATCAAAAAATGGACAAATTGACCCCCCTATAACTTTTGAAAATGACTATATATTTGGTGTTCCAGTGTCACACTCTTGTTCAGGAGCCCAACATTAGTGGATTTGCTTAATTCCAGGTCATCTCATGAATTTCCGTGACCCTCTCCCGCTGCCTTGAAAACCCTAAAATCGATGTTTAACACACTCACTCATCAGTTCTTATAATAAAACTTGAAATGCCTGTATCTTTGCGCGTTTTGAAGATAAGTCAAGTCTGATTTTATATTCGTGTTCAGCGAGGTCAAATGACCAGAAATGATATTTTCGGGAGTTTTTGGGAAATATAAATTGCAAGTTGAGTTTTGCCGGGGAAGGGTTCGGCTCCTGGGCCAAATTTTAAAAAATCAAAAATTGGACAAATTGACCCCCTATAACTTTTGAAAATGACTATATATTTGGTGTTCCAGTGTCACACTCTTGATTAGGAGTCCAAATTTAGTGGATTTGCTTAATTCCAGGTCATCTCATGAATTTCCGTGACCTTCTCCCGCTGACTTGAAACACCTAAAAATCGATGTTTAACACACTCACTCATCAGTTCTTATAATAAAACTTCACATGCCTGTATCTTTGCGCGTTTTGAAGATAACTCAATTCTGATTTTATTTTCGTGTTCAGCGAGGTCAAAATTACTAGAATTGATATTTTGAGTAGTTATTGGGAAATATAAATTGCAAGTCGAGTTTTGCCGGGGAAAGGATCGGCTCCTGGGCCAAATTTTAAAAATCAAAAATTGGACAAATTGACCCCCTATAACTTTTGAAAATGACTATATATTTGGTGTTCCAGTGTCACACTCTTGATTAGGAGTCCAAATTTAGTGGATTTGCTTAATTCCAGGTCATCTCATGAATTTCCGTGACCTTCTCCCGCTGACTTGAAAACCCTAAAAATCGATGTTTAACACACTCACTCATCAGTTCTTATAATAAAACTTCACATGCATGTATCTTTGCGAGTTTTGAAGATAACTCAATTCTGATTTTTTATTCGTGTTTAGCGAGGTCAAAATTACCAGAATTGATATTTTGGGGAGTTATTGGGAAATATAAATTGCAAGTTGAGTTTTGCCGGGGAAAGGTTCGTCTCTTGGGCCAAATTTTAAAAATCAAAAAATGGACAAATTGACCCCCCTATAACTTTTGAAAATGACTATATATTTGGTGTTCCATTGTCACACTATTGATCAGGAGCCCAAATTTAGTGGATTTGCTTAATTCCAGGTCATCTCATGAATTTCAGTGACCTTCTCCCGCTGCCTTGAAAACCCTAAAAATCGATGTTTAACACACTCACTCATCAGTTCTTATAATAAAACTTCACATGCCTGTATCTTTGCGCGTTTTGAAGATATCTCAATTCTGATTTTATATTCGTGTTCAGCGAGGTCAAAATTACCAGAATTGATATTTTGGGGAGTTATTGGGAAATATAAATTGCAAGTTGAGTTTTGCCGGGGAAAGGTTCGGCTCCTGGGCCAAATTTTAAAAATCAAAAAATGGACAAATTGACCCCCCTATAACTTTTGAAAATGACTATATATTTGGTGTTCCATTGTCACACTATTGATCAGGAGCCCAAATTTAGTGGATTTGCTTAATTCCAGGTCATCTCATGAATTTCAGTGACCTTCTCCCGCTGCCTTGAAAACCCTAAAAATCGATGTTTAACACACTCACTCATCAGTTCTTATAATAAAACTTCACATGCCTGTATCTTTGCGCGTTTTGAAGATAACTCAATTCTGATTTTATTTTCGTGTTCAGCGAGGTCAAAATTACTAGAATTGATATTTTGAGTAGTTATTGGGAAATATAAATTGCAAGTCGAGTTTTGCCGGGGAAAGGATCGGCTCCTGGGCCAAATTTTAAAAATCAAAAAATGGACAAATTGACCCCCCTATAACTTTTGAAAATGACTATATATTTGGTGTTCCATTGTCACACTATTGATCAGGAGCCCAAATTTAGTGGATTTGCTTAATTCCAGGTCATCTCATGAATTTCCGTGACCTTCTCCCGCTGCCTTGAAAACCCTAAAAATCGATGTTTAACACACTCACTCATCAGTTCTTATAATAAAACTTCACATGCCTCTATCTTTGCGCGTTTTGAAGATAACTCAATTCTGATTTTATATTCGTGTTCAGCGAGGACAAAATTACTAGAATTGATATTTTGAGGAGTTATTGGGAAATATAAATTGCAAGTTGAGTTTTGCCGGGAAAAGGTTCGGCTCCTGGGCCAAATTTTAAAAATCAAAAAATGGACAAATTGACCCCCCCATAACTTCTGAAAATGACTTTATATTTTGGTGTTCCAGTGTCACACTCTTGATCAGGAGCCCAAATTTAGTGGATTTGCTTAATTCCAGGTCATCTCATAAATTTCCTTGACCCTCTTCCGCTGACATGAAAACACTAAAAATCGATGTTTAACACACTCACTCATCAGTTCTTATAATAAAACTTCAATTGTCTGTATCTTTGCGCGTTTTTAAGATAAATCAATTCTGATTTTATATTCGTGTTCAGCGAGGTCAAAATGACCAGAATTGATATTTTGGGGAGTTATTGGGAAATATAAATTGCAAGTTGAGTTTTGCCGGGGAAAGGTTCGGCTCCTGGGCCAAATTTTAAAAATCAAAAAATGGACAAATTGACCCCCCCATAACTTCTGAAAATGACTTTATATTTGGTGTTCCAGTGTCACACTCTTGATCAGGAGCACAAAATTAGTGGATTTGCTTAATTCCAGGTCATCTCATGAATTTCCGTGACCCTCTCCCGCTGCCTTGAAATCCCTAAAAATCGATGTTTAAGACACTCACTCATCAGTTCTTATAATAAAACTTCAAGTGCCTGTATCTTTGCGCCTATTGAAAATAAATCGATTCTGATTTTATATTGGTGTTCAGCGAGGCTAAATTACTAGAATTGATATTTTGGGGAGTTCTTGGGAAATATAAATTGCAAGTTGAGTTTTGCCGGGGAATGGTTCGGCTCCTGGGCCAAATTTTAAAAATCAAAAAATGGACAAATTGACCCCCCTATAATTTTTGAAAATGACTATATATTTGGTGTTCCAGTGTCACACTCTTGTTCAGGAGCGCAAGTTTAGTGGATTTGCTTAATTCCAGGTCATCTCATGAATTTCCGTGACCTTCTCCGGCTGCCTTGAAAACCCTAAAAATCGATGTTTAACACACTCACTCATCAGTTCTTATAATAAAACTTCACATGCCTGTTTCTTTGCGCGTTTTGAAGATAACTCAATTCTGATTTTTTTTTCGTGTTTAGCGAGGTCAAAATTAGCAGAATTGATATTTTGGGGAGTTATTGGGAAATATAAATTGTAAGTTGAGTTTTGCCGGGGAAAGGTTCTTCTCTTGGGCCAAATTTTAAAAATCAAAAAATGGACAAATTGACCCCCCTTTAACTTTTGAAAATGACTATATATTTGGTGTTCCATTGTCACACTCTTGATCAGGAGCCCAAATTTAGTGGATTTGCTTAATTCCAGGTCATCTCATGAATTTCCGTGACCTTTTCCGGCTGCCTTGAAAACCCTAAAAATCGATGTTTAACACACTCACTCATCAGTTCTTATAATAAAACTTGACATGCCTGTATCTTTGCGCGTTTTGAAGATAAGTCAATTCTGATTTTATTTTCGTGTTCAGCGAGGTCAAATTACTAGAATTGATATTTTGGGTAGTTTTTGGGAAATATAAATTGCAAGTTGAGTTTTGCCGGGGAAGGGTTCGGCTCCTGGGCCAAATTTTAAAAATCAAAAAATGGACAAATTGACCCCCCTATAACTTTTGAAAATGACTATATATTTGGTGTTCCATTGTCACACTATTGATCAGGAGCCCAAATTTAGTGGATTTGCTTAATTCCAGGTCATCTCATGAATTTCAGTGACCTTCTCCCGCTGCCTTGAAAACCCTAAAAATCGATGTTTAACACACTCACTCATCAGTTCTTATAATAAAACTTCACATGCCTGTATCTTTGCGCGTTTTAAGATAATTCAATTCTGATTTTTTATTCGTGTTCAGTGAGGTCTAAATGACCAGAATTGATATTTTTGGGAGTTTTTGGGAAATATAAATTGTAAGTTGAGTTTTGCCGGGGAAGGGTTCGGCTCCTGGGCCAAATTTTAAAAATCAAAAAATTGACAAATTGACCCCCCTATAACTTTTGAACATGACTATATATTTGGTGTTGCAGTGTCACACTCTTGATCAGGAGCCCAAATTTAGTGGATTTGCTTAATTCCAGGTCTTCTCATGAATTTCGTGACCTTTTCCGGCTGCCTTGAAAACCCTAAAAATCGATGTTTAACACACTCACTCATCAGTTCTTATAATAAAACTTCACATGCCTGTATCTTTGCGCGTTTTGAAGATAATTCAATTCTGATTTTTTATTCGTGTTCAGCGAGGTCTAAATTACTAGAATTGATATTTTGGGAGTTGTTGGGAAATATAAATTGCAAGTTGAGTTTTGCCGGGGAAGGGTTCGGCTCCTGGGCCAAATTTTAAAAATCAAAATTGACAAATTGACCCCCTATAACTTTTGAAAATGACTATATATTTGGTGTTCCAGTGTCACACTCTTGATTAGGAGTCCAAATTTAGTGGATTTGCTTAATTCCAGGTCTTCTCATGAATTTCCGTGACCTTTTCCGGCTGCCTTGAAACCCCTAAAAATCGATGTTTAACACACTCACTCATCAGTTCTTATAATAAAACTTCACATGCCTGTATCTTTGCGCGTTTTGAAGATAACTCAATTCTGATTTTATTTTCGTGTTCAGCGAGGTCAAAATTACTAGAATTGATATTTTGAGTAGTTATTGGGAAATATAAATTGCAAGTTGAGTTTTGCCGGGGAAAGGTTCGGCTCCTGGGCCAAATTTTAAAAATCAAAAAATGGACAAATTGACCCCCCTATAACTTTTGAAAATGACTATATATTTGGTGTTCCATTGTCACACTATTGATCAGGAGCCCAAATTTAGTGGATTTGCTTAATTCCAGGTCATCTCATGAATTTCAGTGACCTTCTCCCGCTGCCTTGAAAACCCTAAAAATCGATGTTTAACACACTCACTCATCAGTTCTTATAATAAAACTTCACATGCCTGTATCTTTGCGCGTTTTGAAGATAACTCAATTCTGATTTTTTTTTCGTGTTTAGCGAGGTCAAAATTACTAGAATTGATATTTTGGGTAGTTATTGGGAAATATAAATTGCAAGTTGAGTTTTGCCGGGGAAAGGTTCGGCTCCTGGGCCAAATTTTAAAAATCAAAAAATGGACAAATTGACCCCCCTATAACTTTTGAAAATGACTATATATTTGGTGTTCCATTGTCACACTATTGATCAGGAGCCCAAATTTAGTGGATTTGCTTAATTCCAGGTCATCTCATGAATTTCAGTGACCTTCTCCCGCTGCCTTGAAAACCCTAAAAATCGATGTTTAACACACTCACTCATCAGTTCTTATAATAAAACTTCACATGCCTGTATCTTTGCGCGTTTTGAAGATAACTCAATTCTGATTTTATATTCGTGTTCAGCGAGGTCAAAATTACCAGAATTGATATTTTGGGGAGTTATTGGGAAATATAAATTGCAAGTTGAGTTTTGCCGGGGAAAGGTTCGGCTCCTGGGCCAAATTTTAAAAATCAAAAAATGGACAAATTGACCCCCCTATAACTTTTGAAAATGACTATATATTTGGTGTTCCATTGTCACACTATTGATCAGGAGCCCAAATTTAGTGGATTTGCTTAATTCCAGGTCATCTCATGAATTTCAGTGACCTTCTCCCGCTGCCTTGAAAACCCTAAAAATCGATGTTTAACACACTCACTCATCAGTTCTTATAATAAAACTTCACATGCCTGTATCTTTGCGCGTTTTGAAGATAACTCAATTCTGATTTTATTTTCGTGTTCAGCGAGGTCAAAATTACTAGAATTGATATTTTGAGTAGTTATTGGGAAATATAAATTGCAAGTCGAGTTTTGCCGGGGAAAGGATCGGCTCCTGGGCCAAATTTTAAAAATCAAAAAATGGACAAATTGACCCCCCTATAACTTTTGAAAATGACTATATATTTGGTGTTCCATTGTCACACTATTGATCAGGAGCCCAAATTTAGTGGATTTGCTTAATTCCAGGTCATCTCATGAATTTCAGTGACCTTCTCCCGCTGCCTTGAAAACCCTAAAAATCGATGTTTAACACACTCACTCATCAGTTCTTATAATAAAACTTCACATGCCTGTATCTTTGCGCGTTTTGAAGATAACTCAATTCTGATTTTATTTTCGTGTTCAGCGAGGTCAAAATTACTAGAATTGATATTTTGAGTAGTTATTGGGAAATATAAATTGCAAGTCGAGTTTTGCCGGGGAAAGGATCGGCTCCTGGGCCAAATTTTAAAAATCAAAAAATGGACAAATTGACCCCCCTATAACTTTTGAAAATGACTATATATTTGGTGTTCCATTGTCACACTATTGATCAGGAGCCCAAATTTAGTGGATTTGCTTAATTCCAGGTCATCTCATGAATTTCAGTGACCTTCTCCCGCTGCCTTGAAAACCCTAAAAATCGATGTTTAACACACTCACTCATCAGTTCTTATAATAAAACTTCACATGCCTGTATCTTTGCGCGTTTTGAAGATAACTCAATTCTGATTTTATTTTCGTGTTCAGCGAGGTCAAAATTACCAGAATTGATATTTTGGGGAGTTATTGGGAAATATAAATTGCAAGTTGAGTTTTGCCGGGGAAAGGTTCGGCTCCTGGGCCAAATTTTAAAAATCAAAAAATGGACAAATTGACCCCCCTATAACTTTTGAAAATGACTATATATTTGGTGTTCCATTGTCACACTATTGATCAGGAGCCCAAATTTAGTGGATTTGCTTAATTCCAGGTCATCTCATGAATTTCAGTGACCTTCTCCCGCTGCCTTGAAAACCCTAAAAATCGATGTTTAACACACTCACTCATCAGTTCTTATAATAAAACTTCACATGCCTGTTTCTTTGCGCGTTTTGAAGATAACTCAATTCTGATTTTATTTTCGTGTTCAGCGAGGTCAAAATTAGCAGAATTGATATTTTGGGGAGTTATTAGGAAATATAAATTGCAAGTCGAGTTTTGCCGGGGAAAGGATCGGCTCCTGGGCCAAATTTTAAAAATCAAAAAATGGACAAATTGACCCCCCTATAACTTTTGAAAATGACTATATATTTGGTGTTCCAGTGTCACACTCTTGATCAGGAGCCCAAATTTAGTGGATTTGCTTAATTCCAGGTCATCTCATGAATTTCCGTGACCTTCTCCCGCTGCCTTGAAAACCCTAAAAATCGATGTTTAACACACTCACTCATCAGTTCTTATAATAAAACTTCACATGCCTGTATCTTTGCGCGTTTTGAAGATAACTCAATTCTGATTTTATTTTCGTGTTCAGCGAGGTCAAAATTACTAGAATTGATATTTTGAGGAGTTATTGGGAAATATAAATTGCAAGTTGAGTTTTGCCGGGGAAAGGTTCGGCTCCTGGGCCAAATTTTAAAAATCAAAAAATGGACAAATTGACCCCCTATAACTTTTGAAAATGACTATATATCTGGTGTTCCAGTGTCACACTCTTGATCAGGAGCCCAAATTTAGTGGATTTGCTTAATTCCAGGTCATCTCATGAATTTCCTTGACCCTCTCCCGCTGCCTTGAAAACCCTAAAAATCGATGTTTAACACACTCACTCATCAGTTCTTATAATAAAACTTAACATGCCTGTATCTTTGCGCGTTTTGAAGATAACTCAATTCTGATTTTTTATTCGTGTTTAGCGAGGTCAAAATTACCAGAATTGATATTTTGGGGAGTTTTTGGGAAATATAAATTGCAAGTTGAGTTTTGCCGGGGAAAGGTTCGTCTCTTGGGCCAATCAAAAAATGGACAAATTGACCCCCCTATAACTTTTGAAAATGACTATATATTTGGTGTTCCATTGTCACACTCTTGTTCAGGAGCCCAAATTTAGTGGGTTTGCTTAATTCCAGGTCATCTCATGAATTTCCGTGACCTTCTCCCGCTGCCTTGAAAACCCTAAAAATCGATGTTTAACACACTCACTCATCAGTTCTTATAATAAAACTTCACATGCCTGTATCTTTGCGCGTTTTGAATATAAGTCAATTCTGATTTTATATTCGTGTTCAGCGAGGTCAAAATGACCAGAAATGATATTTCGGGAGTTTTTGGGAAATATAAATTGCAAGTTGAGTTTTGCCGGGGAAGGGTTCGGCTACTGGGCCAAATTAAAAAAATCAAAAAATGGACAAATTGACCCCCCTATAACTTTTGAAAATGACTATATATTTGGTGTTCCAGTGTCACACTCTTGTTCAGGAGCCAAAAATTAGTGGATTCGCTTAATTCCAGGTCATCTCATGAATTTCCGTGACCCTCTCACACTTCCTTGAAAACCCTAAAAATCGATGTTTAACACACTCACTTCATCAGTTCTTATAATAAAACTTCACATGCCTGTATCTTTGCGCGTTTTGAAGATAACTCAATTCTGATTTTATTTTCGTGTTCAGCGAGGTCAAAATTACTAGAATTGATATTTTGAGTAGTTATTGGGAAATATAAATTGCAAGTTGAGTTTTGCCGGGGAAAGGTTCGGCTCCTGGGCCAAATTTTAAAAATCAAAAAATGGACAAATTGACCCCGACATAACTTTTGAAAATGACTATATATCTGGTGTTTCAGTGTCACACATTTGTTCAGGAGCCCAAAATTAGTGGATTTGCTTAATTCCAGGTCAACTCATGAATTTACTTGACCCTCTCCCGCTGCCTTGAAAACCCTAAAAATCGATGTTTAACACAATTACTCATCAGTTCTTATAATAAAAACTTCACATGCCTGTTTCTTTGCGCGTTTTGAAGATAACTCAATTCTGATTTTATTTTCGTGTTCAGCGAGGTCAAAATTAGCAGAATTGATATTTTGGGGAGTTATTAGGAAATATAATTGCAAGTTGAGTTTTGCCGGGGAAAGGTTCGGCTCCTGGGCCAAATTTTAAAAATCAAAAAATGGACAAATTGACCCCCCTATAACTTTTGAAAATGACTATATATTTGGTGTTCCATTGTCACACTATTGATCAGGAGCCCAAATTTAGTGGATTTGCTTAATTCCAGGTCATCTCATGAATTTCAGTGACCTTCTCCCGCTGCCTTGAAAACCCTTAAAAATCGATGTTTAACACACTCACTCATCAGTTCTTATAATAAAACTTCACATGCATGTATCTTTGCGAGTTTTGAAGATAACTCAATTCTGATTTTTTATTCGTGTTTAGCGAGGTCAAAATTACCAGAATTGATATTTTGGGGAGTTATTGGGAAATATAAATTGCAAGTTGAGTTTTGCCGGGGAAAGGTTCGTCTCTTGGGCCAAATTTTAAAAATCAAAAAATGGACAAATTGACCCCCCTATAACTTTTGAAAATGACTATATATTTGGTGTTCCAGTGTCACACTCTTGATCAGGAGCGCAAATTAGTGGATTTGCTTAATTCCAGGTCATCTCACGAATTTCCTTGACCCTCTCGTGCTGCCTTGAAAAACCCTAAAAATCGATGTTTAACACACTCACTCATCAGTTCTTATAATAAAACTTCACATGCATGTATCTTTGCGAGTTTTGAAGATAACTCAATTCTGATTTTTTATTCGTGTTTAGCGAGGTCAAAATTACCAGAATTGATATTTTGGGGAGTTATTGGGAAATATAAATTGCAAGTTGAGTTTTGCCGGGGAAAGGTTCGTCTCTTGGGCCAAATTTTAAAAATCAAAAAATGGACAAATTGACCCCCCTATAACTTTTGAAAATGACTATATATTTGGTGTTCCGGTGTTACATTCTTGATCAGGAGCCCAAATTTAGTAGATTTGCTTAATTCCAGGTCAACTCAGGAATTTCCTTGACCTTCTCCCGCTGCCTTGAAAACCCTAAAAATCGATGTTTAACACACTCACTCATCAGTTCTTATAATAAAACTTCACATGCCTCTATCTTTGCGCGTTTTGAAGATAACTCAATTCTGATTTTATATTCGTGTTCAGCGAGGACAAAATTACTAGAATTGATATTTTGAGGAGTTATTGGGAAATATAAATTGCAAGTTGAGTTTTGCCGGGAAAAGGTTCGGCCGCCGCCGCCCAAATTATAAAAATCAAAAAATGGACAAATTGACCCCCCTATAACTTTTGAAAATGATTATATATATGGAGTTCCCGTGTCACACTCTTGATCAGGAGCCCAAAATAGTGGGTTTGCTTAATTCCAGGTCATCTCATGAATTTCCGTGACCCTCTCCCGCTGCCTTGAAAACCCTAAAAATCGATGTTTAACACACTGACTCATCAGTTTTTATAATAAAACTTAGAGTGCCTGTATCTTAGCGCGTTTTGAAGATAAATTAATTCTGATTTTATATTCGTGTTCAGCGAGGTCAAAATTACAGAATTGATATTTTGGGGAGTTATTAGGAAATATAAATTGCAAGTTGAGTTTTGCCGGGGAATGGTTCGGCTCCTGGGCAAAATTTAAAAAATCAAAAAATGGACAAATTGACCCCCCTATAACTTTTGAAAATGACTATATATTTGGTGTTCCAGTGTCACACTCTTGATCAGGATCCCAAATTAAGTGGATTTGCTTAATTCCAGGTCATCTCATGAATTTCCGTGATCCTCTCCCACTGCCTTGAAAACCCTAAAAATCGATGTTTAACACACTCACTCATCAGTTCTTATAATAAAACTTCACATGCATGTATCTTTGCGAGTTTTGAAGATAACTCAATTCTGATTTTTTATTCGTGTTTAGCGAGGTCAAAATTACCAGAATTGATATTTTGGGGAGTTATTGGGAAATATAAATTGCAAGTTGAGTTTTGCCGGGGAAAGGTTCGTCTCTTGGGCCAAATTTTAAAAATCAAAAAATGGACAAATTGACCCCCCTATAACTTTTGAAAATGACTATATATTTGGTGTTCCAGTGTCACACTCTTGATCAGGAGCCCAAATTTAGTGGATTTGCTTAATTCCAGGTCACCTCAAGAATTTCCTTGACCCTCTCCCGCAGCCTTGAAAACCCTAAAAATCGATGTTTAACACACTCACTCATCAGTTCTTATAATAAAACTTAAAGTGGCTGTATCTTTGCGCGTTTTGAAGATAAATTAATTCTGATTTTATATTCGTGTTCAACGAGGTCAAAATTAGCAGAATTGATATTTTGGGGAGTTATTAGGAAATATAAATTGCAAGTTGAGTTTTGCCGGGGAAAGGTTCGGCTCCTGGGCCAAATTTTAAAAATCAAAAAATGGACAAATTGACCCCCCTATAACTTTTGAAAATGACTATATATTTGGTGTTCCATTGTCACACTATTGATCAGGAGCCCAAATTTAGTGGATTTGCTTAATTCCAGGTCATCTCATGAATTTCAGTGACCTTCTCCCGCTGCCTTGAAAACCCTAAAAATCGATGTTTAACACACTCACTCATCAGTTCTTATAATAAAACTTCACATGCCTGTATCTTTGCGCGCTTTGAAGATAAATCAATTCTGATTTTATATTCGTGTTCAGCGAGGTCTAATTGACCAGAATTGATATTCTCTGGAGTTTTTGGGAAATATAAATTTTAAGTTGAGTTTTGCCGGGGTAAGGTTCGGCTCCTGGGCCAAATTTTAAAAATCAAAAAATGGACAAATTGACCCCCCTATAACTTTTGAAAATGACTATATATCTGGTGCTCCGGTGTCACACTCTTGATCAGGAGCCCAAATTTAGTGGATTTGCTTAATTCCAGGTCATCTCATGAATTTCCTAGACCGTCTCCCGCTGCCTTGAAAACCCTAAAAATCGATGTTTAACACACTCACTCATCAGTTCTTATAATAAAACTTCACATGCATGTATCTTTGCGAGTTTTGAAGATAACTCAATTCTGATTTTTTATTCGTGTTTAGCGAGGTCAAAATTACCAGAATTGATATTTTGGGGAGTTATTGGGAAATATAAATTGCAAGTTGAGTTTTGCCGGGGAAAGGTTCGTCTCTTGGGCCAAATTTTAAAAATCAAAAAATGGACAAATTGACCCCCCTATAACTTTTGAAAATGACTATATATTTGGTGTTCCAGTGTCACACTCTTGATTAGGAGTCCAAATTTAGTGGATTTGCTTAATTCCAGGTCATCTCATGAATTTCCGTGACCTTCTCCCGCTGACTTGAAAACCCTAAAAATCGATGTTTAACACACTCACTCATCAGTTCTTATAATAAAACTTCACATGCATGTATCTTTGCGAGTTTTGAAGATAACTCAATTCTGATTTTTTATTCGTGTTTAGCGAGGTCAAAATTACCAGAATTGATATTTTGGGGAGTTATTGGGAAATATAAATTGCAAGTTGAGTTTTGCCGGGGAAAGGTTCGTCTCTTGGGCCAAATTTTAAAAATCAAAAAATGGACAAATTGACCCCCCTATAACTTTTGAAAATGACTATATATCTGGTTGTTCCAGTGTCACACTCTTGATCAGGAGCCCAAATTTAGTGGATTTGCTTAATTCCAGGTCACCTCAAGAATTTCCTTGACCCTCTCCCGCAGCCTTGAAAACCCTAAAAATCGATGTTTAACACACTCACTCATCAGTTCTTATAATAAAACTTAAAGTGGCTGTATTCTTTGCGCGTCTTGAAGATAAATAAATTCTGATTTTATATTCGTGTTCAGCGAGGTCTAAATGACCAGAATTGATATTTTCGGGAGGTGTTGGGAAATATAAATTGCAAGTTGAGTTTTGCCGGGGAAGGGTTCGGCTCCTGGGCCAATTTATAAAAATCAAAAAATGGACATATTGACCCCCTTATAACTTTTGAAAATGACTATATATCTGGTGTTCCCGTGTCACACTCTTGATCAGGAGCCCAAATTAAGTGGATTTGCTTAATTCCAGGTCATCTCATGAATTTCCGTGATCCTCTCCCACTGCCTTGAAAACCCTAAAAATCGATGTTTAACACACTCACTCATCAGTTCTTATAATAAAACTTCACATGCATGTATCTTTGCGAGTTTTGAAGATAACTCAATTCTGATTTTTTATTCGTGTTTAGCGAGGTCAAAATTACCAGAATTGATATTTTGGGGAGTTATTGGGAAATATAAATTGCAAGTTGAGTTTTGCCGGGGAAAGGTTCGTCTCTTGGGCCAAATTTTAAAAATCAAAAAATGGACAAATTGACCCCCCTATAACTTTTGAAAATGACTATATTTGTTCCAGTGTCACACTCTTGATCAGGAGCCCAAATTTAGTGGATTTGCTTAATTCCAGGTCACCTCAAGAATTTCCTTGACCCTCTCCCGCAGCCTTGAAAACCCTAAAAATCGATGTTTAACACACTCACTCATCAGTTCTTATAATAAAACTTAAAGTGGCTGTATCTTTGCGCGTTTTGAAGATAAATTAATTCTGATTTTATATTCGTGTTCAACGAGGTCAAAATGACCAGAATTGATATTTTGAGGAGTTATTGGGAAATATAAATTGCAAGTTGAGTTTTGCCGGGAAAAGGTTCGGCTCCTGGGCCAAATG
>ARYC01011955.1:0-12784 GCA_000711775.1 Oxytricha trifallax | reverse complement strand
GCGGCAGTATCTGAACCTAATGTTATTTATACTAGTTTTAATAAGTTTGTATACATGTTTCTAGTCAATAGAGGGTCGAAGAACACGAAAAAATATCTTATAATAACGAGGGATCACTCTAAAGGTTTGAAAAGTTACAATGAGTATCTATTTTATCATATAATTACACATAATTTTCATCTTTTTTCACAAGTGCTTTTATTCAATTTTTTTAATTTTAAACTATTGAACATACATGAGTCGTTGTAAATGACATATATTGCTATGAGTTATATCCTTAGTCATCGCATTTATGCTAGAATATTATTACTATGGAATTTCATTACCTTAATTGATGTTTTCTACAACGACTCATGTATGTTCAATAGTTTAAAATTAAAAAAATTGAATAAAAGCACTTGTGAAAAAAAATGAAAATTATGTGTAATTATATGATAAAACAGACACTTGTTGTAATTTTTTCTACACTTTAGAGTGATCCCTCGTTATTATAAGATATTTTTTCGTGTTCTTCGACCCTCAATTGACTAGAAACATGTATAAAAACTTATTAAAACTAGTATAAATAACATTAGGTTCAGATACTGCAGCTTAGGTTCAGATATCGCCCCCCCCCATATTTTTCTTAGAATAGAGTATATATGGTTTGTTAAGTCAATACACTTTCGTTAACCTTCGAATTCTCGCATTTTTAAAAATGGTATCTTTTCTAAGAATAAAAACCTACTAGCCTTGCTTAAATGCTATTAACTCAACTAAGAAATCCTCATCAACTTGGTAGGAAGCCTTCAATTTTTGGAAGTTAAAGCTACCAAATTTCACAGTTGAATCTATCGACCAGCAATACTAATAAGCTCTATATAAGCTTTAGTTGCTTTACTATTATCATAAAACGAATGAGCTTTAAAGAGTACTTACTAAATTCCTACAACTTAGTAGAAGTTGAGAGCTTTAATAAAAGAGTGGCCTTAAAAAACATTTGAATGAAAAATTTCTTTGAGGCTTACTCAGTAAGTTGAAGGAAGAATTTGAAATAAATGGAAGACAACTTGTAAAGTCTTGATGTGATGTTTGTTACAAAGATTAAAAGTCTTATACTTTCTATAATTTTCCACTTAGCTGTAAGATGAATAATTGATATTCAGTAGACTCAATACTACCAATCATTCAGTAAAGTTATTTCTATACTAACAAACAGCAATTACTCAATAAGATTGTAGACCTTGAATCTAAGTCAAGATATTTTTTCCCTTAGCTTTATGAGAATTAGAAGTTAGATGGAAGATAAGTCGACAGTATCAATTACAGCAAGGGGCATAATCATTAAAGGTGATCTATATAAAAATTGAACCAATACCTAGGAGGATTATTACTTTTATTTTAATTCAACATCAGCATTTTTCCTTGATAATTATTGACCCAAAACCAAATTTCCCTTTAAACCTTCTTATTAGCCTAAGATTTCTTAAGAGTCAATGATGTTCGATCTGAAACATGCCTCTCTCCTTTAATCTCCACTCTAGATTCACTGATAAGCAATTTCCAGCTTGGGTTCTTAGAACAAGAACGAACTTGCTAAAATCAAAGTGTCCAAATTTTGCTTGTTTTTCTCTATAATCTCTATATAATCCTTAATTAAAGCTTACTATTAATCTCAAAATATCTCAAATTTCTAAAACCATAAATCCACCCTCTATTCTCAGGAAATCTAAGGGTTATCCTCTTGCTTTAGCATTCCTACTTCTCTCATAGGTGTCTCAGATCACTTAGCATACTCTCACATAGTCTGGAAGTGAAGGGGTAAACTCTAACGAAACTTATGATCGAATTAGTAGTCATTTTGAGAATCTCGATTTTACCCCTCAAATTCATAGAAATTACAAGACTAATCCGTAGGAATTTAATTCCTAAGAAATGACGTTAAATTTGGAAAAGTTCCACCTAACCTCTGTGAATCATCACAGTTCTCTCATCACTTGATCTCAAGTATCTAAACTTAAACATTGAAATACTTTAGACTGACTTGAAAGGTTTAGTGGGAGTAGGGATCGATTAATTTTATTTTCTAACTGTCATGGGGATTTGGTTTGATTTCAGGCATATTTGATTTTGTCAGTTAAAGTTTAATCAATTAAAATTAAAGCTATTCATAAAAACTAAGATGTCAATCTGAATAATTCTAACAAAAAGCAAGCAAAGTTATTCTTCTTCTAATTAGTGCCCTGTTGATGGTTGCTCGCAATCTTCTTAAAGAGATGTGATAAGTATTACCACTTAAAAAGGGATCACCCAAAATTTGATTATTAAAAGCACATGGAGATCCTTACTTGAAGATTGGTTGAACAGGAATGTTTAGAGGGATGGAATCATTAACGAATACTCTCCTCCTGAATATATTAATAGAGAGATCCAGACCTTAAATCATGTGATGTTGAAGGCCTAAGATGCTTGGGGACTTGGCCTACTCCTGTTCTATATTCTTTGCGGAAGTTTACCTTACACTGTTGATGATATGTTGGCATTGAAAGATAAAAATGCTACTCTCACCAATAGACCTTATGAGATATTGAATCCTAAGTTTGATGGTCAGTGGTTTGTCATCATTAGAAACCTGTTGACTCCTGACCCTTTGCACAGATCTTTAATTCAGTCCTTGTACATGGATCCTTTCTTCGAGCATTAGAGAGACTCAGTGGAAATTGACACATTAACTCTTCACGACTACGAGAGCGACGACGAGTCCAATTCCTGAAGTCTAAAGTCCACTTGTCCAGAGAAGGAAGATTCCTGAAATTCTTCGTTCTTGACGAACAAAATTAAACGAAAATAATTGAATAATTTTAATTAACCACCATCTTATTTAATATGTATAAGTTTCCCTACTATCTTGTACCGGAATCGGTGTCCATTTTAAAGGACTTCTGTTTGTTTGAGTAGTATTTTAATGTGTCTGTAACAAACATCATCTATTGATTCGTTTATGTTTGGTAAGGGTGAATTATTTTAGAAGTTTAATATCGTTTATGATTATAATTCTGATCATTGTCTTAGGCCTCACTTCAACTCTAAATATTCTCTGCGGATTAAAAGAGATTTCCTCATAAAGGTGAGATGAGAAGACAAGTTGTCAAAGGATAAATAGGTTTTAATTAAGACACAAAGAAAAGTTAAAAGTTAAACTATCAAACAAATTAATCAAATATAAGCGAGCATCTTTTATTAGCATCTCACTTTGATTAACCATAATTTCAATAGAGGTGACCTTCTGTTCCTTGTCATCATCTTCCTTCTTCTCCTCCTCCTTCTTCTCCTCTTCCTGAGTTGAATAGACGACACCCTCCTCGTCAAGCATCCACATCTTGGACTTCAAGAAGTCGGTAGTAGATCTTCTTCATCCTCAACGATTAATTTAGCTTATTGCCCTAGCATTAGCCATTCCATTGTAGGATAAGTGAAGGCCATTCAAGAGTGAGAGTTTTCTTGGGCCCTTAAGATTTTTAAGTGGTGATTCTCTTGATCTTGAAGCTCTCCTGGAACCCAATAGTCAACTAGATCTGTCCCTTAAAATGGAGAGGCTTGTAATCTGCGACATTGAAGGCTTGGAGGTGCTCTGCAAGTTCCTCTTGGTTCACCATACACTGGAAGTTTGACTTGATGCCAAGGGGAATAAACAATACATCTCCGTCAGGGAAATTCTGGATCGCCTTCTCGATAGTTTCATTGGCAGGGATTTTGTAGTCGGAGAAGTCTCCCTCCGCTTGCACTTTAGTTTCCTTCTTGTCATCATCTTCGTCGTCATCGTCCTCGTCGTCGTCATGGTCTTCGTCGTCATAGGAACCTTCGTCGCTCTCTCCAGTGTGATGCCCTTTCAAAAGATAGTAGTAGAGATAGCCAAGTGAGAAATATCTCAAGGTCCTTTTGATTTAAAAGGGGTTTTGGGATACCATCTTATGGAAAGCTGCATCCTTAAGTTAGTTGAGGGGTTAGCACTCAGGCTCCTTAGTGAAGTCGATACCAGCGATATCCTCGTTCAGTTTGTCCTCTTTCATAGGAGACATCAAAGCCAGGTATGTAGAAATGAGTTTGCTGTTTTCAAATTCCATTTGATTTATTATTATAATTTGACTAGCAGAATTCTTTGTTAAAGATAATAATATTAGGGCTTTAATTAATCGTAGAAAGATCGGTCAGTTTAATTGTATATTGTTTCAAGATTTATATAAGTGTAACAAACATCACTCTGAGATTTATGAGCCTGAGCTCTTTGATTTAGTTGAAAGTTTTTCAACAGAGCTATAGGATTAATTATAGCAGTGATACAGTTACCCTAACTTAACTCAAACCAATAATCAAACTATTCCTTTGAACTAGAGTGCAACCCCGTCCTAGAGATAAACCCAAGGAAAGAGCTGCTTAGATTTTCGCAGTTAAAAGTAAATTTATTTGCTGTGCTGCTACTAGTCTCTCAAAAAATTTTAAAAAGGGAAAAAAATAATAGAAATAAAGCCTAGCTTACTTACCTTACCAGTAGTTAACTGATGAAGTAAAGTAACTGGGCAGTACAACTATTTACTGTTCTCTGCTTTCTCTGTAAAAGTACTTATAAAAAGTTAAAAAGTAAAATGTTTTAGGTGAGAGAGGTTTAAGTTTCAGCTTAAATTTTTTAGACTGGTTAATTTTTATTAGTAGAGTGCCAAACTACTGGCTTTACTTAGGAAAACTTAAAAACCAAGAAACTGCTGTTTGGGATACTGCCTGAGCCGATTTACGCTGGAAGCTTTTTAAGGCTTCTCTACAGTCAGGGTGAGTACCTGGGCCAAAAAGTACTACTTTACTTAACAGTAAGCTAACTTAGCAGTATATTTTAGTAAAGTTACTAAGCGTAACTCCTTTTTTTACGGTAGTTAAAGTTTCTAGTAATTTTAGTTTTACCTAGTGTTAATGGAAGAAGTAGTTTAAGGGGTGAAATTTGATTGCTTTTTAATAATCAAAAAATTCTCAGAAAATCCTTTGAGCCACCCGTTTGAATATTCAAATTCGTCGTCCTCGAAACGAGGTTAAATTCGATTCATTTTATAATTAATTTACGATTTATCGTCCTTGCCCGACATCGATTGGCGAAAAATCTGCGGAGGAATGTAGCCTGAGAGTCATGTCACTGTGCAAGTTTAAAAATCCTTGTAAAAATTGATCGTTTGTTTATTTGATACGATTCAGATTCTTTAATTAATTACCATGCCAGACACTGATTAGCGAAACGCGAGGTTGAAAACATCCAGTGATTGCAACACTGCGATTGTACTTGAGCAAATGTAGCTTCTAAGTCATGTCACTGCCGCTCTTAATTAATTAAATACCCTAAACTGATCATTTGTTTTCTCTGTAATGATTAGACAAAGCTTGTAACCTTTTAAATTAAATCAAAAATCAAAACCAGTTCGTTTTCATTATCAAAAATTAAATCTACAGAAACGAAATTAGAAAGCCTTCAATAGTTTTAAAAATCAAAATCAAAGCGTAGATCTAGATCATCGAAATTACACTAATTAAGTAAGTACGTAAATTTTTTAATTCTTTTAAACTAAATCAAGGGTTCTGTTATTAATGTTACTTGGGTTCTTTGTTAATGTTTCTTGGGTTCTGTTACTTTGTTACTTAAATCAACCGTAAAGCTGGCCAGGCTACTAAATTAAAATTAAAATTTAAAAATCTCTTAAAGGGTTCTTGGAGTTCTAAATGATTTGTTACTGTTACTTTGATTTTTACTGTTACTTTGGTTCTTACTGTTACTTTGGGTTATTTAAATTAATTAAAAAAATTGCTAACTGGGTTCTTACTAGCAGAATAATTGGGTTCTTTTGATTTTTTGTTTACTTTTGTTGTTACTTTGACTTTAAGAATTTTTTCCTTGCTACTTTTTTAAAAAATGATTTTAAAACTCTGAATGTTTAGACTTAAAATTTGAATAGTGGCCACTATTCCCAGCTTAAAGTTTCTTAACCCTAACTTTAATTCTAACAACTGAAACTTAGCAAAACTTTCGTGACTAGTACTAGACTTTTAAGCTTTTTGATTTTTTTCCTTTTTAGATCTTGACTTTTAGTTTGTGTAACAAACATCACTTAGATTTAAACTTAGACTTGATTTTAATTATATAGCTGTTAGCTTTAAAAAACTTAGTAAACTCAGTAAATTTCCAGCGTTTTTGATTTTTAACTTTTTAACTACAACTACTAGGCTAAAGCCAACTTTTAGGTCAATTAGGGATATAGGTAGGTAATATAAGCTGATAGCTGAATTTTCTGAAAAATTATTAGAAAACCAGTAAAACCTGAAATGCTGCCAAAATTTTCATTTTAGTACATCAAGTTGTTAAGGTACTTAAAAAGACTAAAAGTCTAGTTTGGCCTTTGAAAACGTAAAATTTGTCCTCAAGCCGATTAGAAGGGCTTAAGGTTAGAAACCAGAACTTAGAGAAATCTTGAGTTGGTAGGGTAAACAAGGGCAGATGAAGAAAATTGGGTTAGAAGAGAGCTGGGCTTATAGTTTTTAAATTATTTAGGTAGAGAAGTTTGTTACAAACTTAAATTAAATTTATAGTAGGTACTTAAAACTGGCAATTTATAGGGCATTAATCCAATAAATTTAATAATATCTTAATAAAACTAGGATTTTTAAAACTTGGATGAAATTGGTGAAAATTAAATAGAGAGGAGAGAATTAATATAAGAGAGAATTAGGTTGGGAGAGTGTAGTGAGTTGGTTTAAAACTTGTTAAAAAACTAAATAATCATTCTTGCTACAAATATACTTAAACTTGGGAAATAACTTGTGGAAATTATCTTCATAAAGCTTTTAAACGCCTTTCAAAGTAATGGTAGGATATTAGCTTGGTTGGAGTTAGTAGGATTTTTCTTAGGTTGATTCATATTTTATCATGAAGCTTTGTTTTGAGACTAAGGCATCTTGGGTGTCCCTTTGTGAGACTAGGTTGCTTCAGTTGAAAGTACCAACGTCTAATTCTTGTTGTTGAATTCATCAGTTTCAGAATTGATATCATTAAGGTTTAGATTATTTCCTGCTTAGAAATCAAAGTCATTGAATTTTTAATTATCATGTTTATTATGAACATTCGACTTCCACCAAGGTTTTTAAAGTAAGAGTTCTATTTTTGGTTTTGGTGACCTACGGATGCTTTCACTTGATTATGTATAGGTTGTTTATAAATTCCATTACTAGGAAAGATTGGAGGTTATGTAGTGAAATAGCTGTCTTTATCAAAATCTCAGTGGTCCCTGGGTATGCTTGCATCGCTCTCTTAGAAATTCTAAGTTCTTTGTTGATTAAATCTATTTGGTTCATACTCGTCTTCACTTTAATCTTCGTCATAATCTTCTCCTACTTCTTCATCATCATTATGAATCGCTTATTGATTGCCTGAGTCCTCTTAGTGCTGCTTCTGATCTCTTGTGTCAAGTGCAAAACCACCTCCTTCAATTTGCTGATGTTAATCGTTGATTCTATTTGAAGGATCATTTTGATCAATGAGCTGGTCTTTTTGTTTAGTGTTGGTGCCAAACATCTATTAAACTAATTTAATCTCTTTTGAATTATTAGTCACAGGATCATTCTGTTAACTATTCTTTTGCACCTTCTTCTTTGCTTTGCTCTTTTTATTATTTAGCGTCTAACTCTTGAGTTTGCTGAAAGGTTCAACTTATAATTTATTCTATTATATCTAAGTTGGAGTGAGTTAAAGACTGTTTGATTAGAATTGATTGATTTAAGGAGTACCAGTGTTAAATTGTTGTTATAGAGAAATGTTGTAATTTGGTGTCTGACTCATAATCCCTCCACCACTGTGTTTCTTTAGAGAGGAGGAAGAGGAGTCCTGTCCACTTTTTATCTATGACAAGTTCTGGAGAGTTTATTTGCTTGCAAGTTGGCTTTAGTTTGGCTGCTTTAAACTAATCTTTGTATCTCTTTTTCTTTGAGAATCTGAAAAGCTTTATTGATGTTACTAAGTGTAGCTACCATCAACACGATTCCTTTATGGAGTGAGTAGGTCATTATCATTATGCGCATATGTGAGTGAAAGCTATCTCTATCTTTGCCCCAATATATTATATTCGCTCAGGCTGTTTTCCTACTTTAGTTGCTTGTGAGTATTCCATTAGTATTATTATTGAACTGTTAAACAAAGCTAGTCCATATTAGAGATGCTGAAATTATGCACGCTGCCGCTGTAACATTTTTTCAGTTCCTGAGAGCTTACAGGAAAAGTCTCTAATTTTACTACACAGTAGTCATCATAAGGTCGATAATTTAAGGTTTTGAGTGCACTATTGTCCAAAGGCGTCAATTTAGTTAATTTCTCAAACAGGCGCAAGTACTTGTAATTATGGTAAGGATCTTATAACTTTGAACTTTGATGGAAACTTTCAGTTTTTGTATTTTGTTCAAACTATTATTTCCTCTTGTCAACATCATCAATTATATCTTCAGTAAAACTGTCTTTAGTTCTGGAATATTCTAGCAAATTATATGTTGCAGAATTGAATGATCTCTCTTCAGAACAAAGTAAAACATTGAGGATATTGTATCGTAAGTCAAATGGTATTTCATAATTCAGTTGAATATCCTCTTTCAATGCATTGTCTTCTATCTTATTTAATTTTTCTTTTCTATACACAAAGTTAGGAAATTCAATAACTTACAGTGATTATATAGACTCGAATACTTAAGGGACAATTTTAAGAAGGGTTTAACGGAGAGTTTTTTATATCTGTATAAGTAGAGATTCTATAGACTTAGACTCGTAGGTTTTCTTCCCTTCAAATGTTTTATTGAATTCTTTCATAATTTGAACTGATTATATCATTGAGTCCAGACAGTATGCTAAACTATAATCTTGAGAATAGTAATCAATATATTTTTGCACTTTTTCCCATTAAGTTTCTATAGGAAGTTAAACACAAATACTTACTTAGCTATAACCCATTGAGTTTTTTGGCAAAATTCCTGAAACTTTGTACATTATCTCTATTTTCGGGCTTAATTTAGTTGTATTTATATTGAGTATCCTCATAATATGAATAACTGTCTAACTTTGGGGTTGCCATAGTGTCAATAAGTATCATCATATACTTTTCTCCTCTTCTGATATCTGCTACACAATAATCTAACTCTTGAAAGTTATAACTATAAAAAGTTAAGGCTTTGTATATTTACCAACTAAAGAATTTGACATAAAAGTCTCTTAGTCTATACTAGTAATCCGCAGGAATTTAATAGATAGTTTAAGGAGGCTCTTAATCCTAGAGTTACACTGAGTAGAACTTTATCATATACGGCTTGCTGAGGCCTATATCGAATTCTTCACTTGCAAATAACTCATCAATCAGGTTTTCAATTATTTGCTCTTCTTTACCTTTAACTACTTCAAGTCTTTAGGGTATCTGTATAATTCCTCTCCTCATCGACATGGCCACTAGATAATAATCTTAATTTTCTCTTACAACGGCGAATTGTGATCTAGGGATAGGATTATCACTATAAAAGTAAATGAGCTCCACAATGATTGAATTCTCTCCGAATACGTAATCACAAAAATTATCCCTATTGCAGTAATGAAGTTTATAGATAGAAGGAAACATCTCCAAATTCTATTCTTCTGTATATTTTTCCAATATCCTAATTACTTTAAACTGTTGAAGTTTGAAATTGAAGACTAAGGATTGAAGTACTTAGCATAGTGGAAAAACCAGTGGGTTTAAAAAACACTCACTGGTTATATCTTCAGGCTTTGAAGAATAAAATGCGGCTAAGAGCATGAAAGTCGCTCTTAAATCATTATAAACCGGTCCATTACAGAGTATATTTAACAGTCCAAGAAGTTCATTTGGGTATGAATAATTCTAGGGGTTCTTATGTAGCTAAGGCTTGAAAACGTAATCTGAATTGAAAGCCTAATGATAATTTCTATGCTAGAAAAATTTGGTCATTTTACTCTATTTAGATATTTAATGCCTAAAAGAGGTATGCATAAGGCGATGTTAGTTACAGTCGAAGAATGGTGATCCGGTGAACATTTCCTTCTTATCTACATCACGATGTTCATTAATGTATTTATTGAAGTTGATAGCGTAATCCAGAGTGCCCATTAAATGTAATATCTCAGATTCAGAAAATTACGGAGTAGGAAAATCACGTATTTCGAATTGGTGTAATGTACTATCATAATCCTTATCAGCTAATATTTTTGCTTTGTAAGTCCAGGATAATTTCTTTTAAACTTTTATTTAAAGATCATCATAATTTTTAGTTTAAGCTTTAAACTTTGAAGCTTTTGTAATTGAATCCTTGCTCGTTAGTTTATAGCTATCGGGATCTTTTTCAATAGCTGCACCAGATTCTCTTTTTTAGAAATAAATTTCATCTGAAAAAGACCCTTATTTTATTAAATAATCTTCTCTTCGTAAGTTATTGACTGCTTTTTGTTTCTTTCAGATAATGACGCTTTTTAGAAGCAGTCCCACATTTTTTTACTTTTCTATTCTTTCCTAATCGACCAATTCTATATTGAACACATTGTTTACAGGCATGTCAGTGTTTAGGATTGTAGCGAGGGCAAGCCAATATTTTTGCTTTATGAATTCGTTCAGCTTTTCCTCGAACTTTTTAAAAAGTTATTCACAGGAATCTGCTCGTTATTTATAAGTGAGCGGATTCACTCTTAATTTATTGATTAGAGTTTGATAATCGAGGAGTTAATCCTCTAAATAAACTTAAATTGCATGGGTATCTTGATTCAGAAGTTTAGGTTATTTGTAAGTGACCTGCGTCATGGTGTCCAGAACTTAACTAATATCCTAATAATCAACTTCATTATCATCAGAATCAATCAATGCTAAATTTAGTTTGAATTTCGATTTTGATTGTTATTAGGATTCTAATTCGTTATTGAAGATACTAAATTAGAAGCATATTAATCTTGTTCGATAGATTGATTAAGAAGATCCTTTTAGTTGGTTTTATTGGCATTTAAATTATCATTATTCTAGAAGTTTTGAAAATCATTCCCTTCTTCATTGTGATATTAATCCTCAATATTTAAATTGATTTCGACATTCATCTTGATTTTAGTATCTTATTCTTGCTACTCTTGCTAGCCCTTCTTATTCTAAGCTGTTCATATTATATGATTGACGAATTCTACATTTGCTTAACATATTTCTTTTTACTTTACGAGTCATGAATTGAATAAATTCTCATTTAAATTATTGTCTTTTTCATAAGCTTTGAAGTAATCAGCATTATGGTCAAAGCGTATGTATTTTAAATCAGTGATCTTGGTATTTAGTATATTCTTAGAGATTTTCACAATTTTAATATTCTGAAATGAAGTGTTATTTAACTTTTTGTTTGAAAGAGCATTTTTAAAAGGTAGAATTGCAAGTTGGTTAAGTTCAAGCTCGCTTTACTATAAGACTTCATTTAGCGGCTAATCAAGTTTGTTGATGAAAATAGCGTGAAGTGCTCGCATCAAGATTTTGAAGAAGTCCTCATTTCATAAATCTGGGCTTTCTATAAGTTTATCAAAATAGCAGAGAAGAAGCTCAGTTGCATTATCATCATGAGAAACAAGAAACTCAAAAATGGTACCTTTCCATTCTAATAAATCCTGTCCTTCTACGAACTTGCATGACAAAGAATAAAGTCCTATTATTTCAAGAGGAGAGTCACCTTCTTTATATGCATATGTAATCTGTCCCACATCATTTGGTAGTAATTAAAATACTGCTTGGTCACCAATCGATTATTGCATTCCTTCCATTTTAATTTATAATTAAAATACTAAAGATATCTATTTATATTCTTAATGATATTATAATATAATTAATTTGATCAAGCTTCATCTGTAAAATTATACCTAGTAATAAATGAAGATCTAAAAAACAGATAACTAGAAAGCAGGTATAAACTCACACCCTAACGAAGAGTCTAAGAATGGATCTTAATCAGAAATTTCTTGCTTCATAGCAGTCGATATTAAGCGATTATTTTCTTATTTCTAATGCCTTATCTGTAATTAAGCCAAGCAAAGTTAAGGCTTAAGAGAAATCTTTTGTTAAATGGACTCCTGTCGTGCTTGGTAAATTATTCCCAAACGTTATTTAGTCAAAAAAGTTCACATACAATTCTGGATAACTGCTAAACAGTGGCGAAGTCCCTGTACAAATCTAGAAGCTAACAGGTGGAGCAATCATAAAACTTCCTTAAGAAAAAATTCAAGAATATTTAGCTAGCAATGTTGATGTTTGTTACATATAAAATGATGAGGAGCTTTGCAAATTCCTTGAAGCTTACCTTCAAAGTTTTCGACTTGCCAGAATCAGGAATAAACCAGTTATGAATAATTAAGAAAGCGACACAAGCAAAAATATTACAGGAGGATGCAAAGTTAATTAGTAACGAGGAGCTCTTAGAGGGAGTCAAAATTTAATAGATGCTCTCAACGAGACAATTAAATAAAAAGGCAAATCCTAGAAGGTTAAGTAGCAATCCTTTTTTGAAGAAAAGAGAAGCTAAGCTCGTATGTAAGAAATTAGAGGTTATTAATATATACTATAACGAGCAATTGAAGCCTCGTCAAGTAGCTAAGAAATTGAGGATGGATGTGGATATTGTATATAAGACTATTGAAAAGTTAAAGTACGAGGTCAAGCATAAGATTCTTGATCCTGAACCACAAAAGAAAGTGGGTAGAAAAGGGGTTTGAGGG
>ARYC01011953.1:0-10332 GCA_000711775.1 Oxytricha trifallax | reverse complement strand
GATAAGAAGGTACGAGAAATTGTTGAACACCTTATAGGCTCACTGAGAAATCTTATAACGAAGCAATCCATCCAATTGAAGAAGAGAAGAAAGAAAAAGTTGAGGAACTTAAAGAGGCTGTCTGAGTTGAAGAACCAACTGAATAAAGTAAATTGGGTTTTTATTAACCAACTCTCATAGAGGTAATAGAAGAGAAGATGAGTTAAATCCAGTGCTGCAAAACAAACCGTTTGAAGAGGTATAGAAATTGGTGCACAAGAATTTAAAGCGGTAGCACCATGAGATTACTAAGGCTCAAAGCAGAGAGAGATCCAAAAGTAAAAGCAGTACTACAAGTTCAAAGAGAAGATTAGTGTAAGGGTAATAAAAGCTTGGCTAAATCAAAGAATAAAATAAGACTTGAGATCTTTATACTTGTCGCAGGGCCAGAGATAAAACATTCACTTGCACTTATACAGAGCTGCCAGAGAGTGAAGAGACAATTGAAAGATGGTTGAAGGCGGCCTCTAGTGAGAGAAGGCACTTTAAAAGCGACATAAATCACAAAAATCCAGAGAGAAAACAAAGATTAAGAATATGAGATTTATCTTAATTTTTTTAAGTAATTCACCAAATTCAAGTTTTTGCTATTAATAGTATATAGAGATTCATGAAGGAATAGAAGCAGTAGCATTCAAAATCTGAAGTTCTCAGCTGCGCAAAGCAAGCTCAATCAGTTGTTATTGAGCATAAACTGGTCTCTCATCTTGCGTAAGTCAAGCAACTCACTTTCCAAATTGTCATGATCTTGTTTCAACTTTTTAGTTTACTGCAAGAATTCCTGCTTATCTTATTTTAAAGCTTTTTCATAATCTTTTACCTCCTCCAATTAATCAAGAGTTCTCTTTCTTTTAGATGAATCCTTTACTAGATTCACAGCCTTACCTCGCTCAGCTACACACGAAATTAAGAGAGAGTAAACTTACTGCTAAAGTTAAGGCATCTGCTGAGAGCGTCCACGAACTCGGGTCTCATTTCTATAACGAGATCTCTGTTTTACTCTAGCTTTTCTCTTTGTTAGAGCATTGCATCATGAATCATCTGGGAGACACCTTCGGTGTCTAGGGTGAAGAGCAAGTCACAGATCCATTATCTGTCTAGGTGGACCCAATCTCGTTCATCAGGCAAGTATTACAGCAGTCTTGCAGATCCTCTTGCATAATCGAGAAAGTCTTAAACTGTAAGTCCATCGATTTGAGGCACTGCTGACACTTTGACTGCGTCTCTTCTTACATACTATAATAACAGTTACAGGGGTAAGTTAATCGTTACTTCTTTCTCTGCTCTTATGATTTACTTAAGGAAATAAATGCTGGTGGAGTCTGCTTTGGGTAAGAAAGCGTGGCAGTCTTGGGCAAGAAAGTTGTATAGCTCTTTCTTACTTTTGCATTTCTGGGCGAGTTCTAGAACATTGATACCAGTAAGTTATCCTTGGTTCATTAAAATTTAAAAGTTAGGTGCTTTTCACCATTTTTTATAGGTCAATTTCGATTCAGGAAGACACTACCGTTACTAAAACTAGAGAGTGCTTTTTATGATAATGAAATGTTACCAGCACGGTCCAATTTCAGCTAGCGGAATTCCTACCAGCACCAAGAGAATTCATTATTATTAAATTTAGGAATCCGTCTATGGAATCATATTATTAGAAACGACAGTCAAGACTCTCAGAATTCTTCAAGTTGGAAGATAAAGATTATGATGGTAATAGTTCAAGTGAAGAGCAGAGCTCTTCCAGTGGTTCAGAAGATTTTCAAAATCATGCAGAATACTTAACAACTAACATGCTTTACCAGGAACATAACTCTTGCAGATGTGAATATAGAAGAAGTAAGTGAAAATGATATGACTTCACTATTTAATGAGATTCGTGATGAAATTTCAGAGTTTGAAATCGATGGATTTATCATTGATCCTAAACAAAAATATAGAGAAAGTATTAAAAAAGGAGCTAATGAATCATTACTTAATGATAATTAAATTAAGACTCTTGGTTAGCTAGTGTTAAAGCTTTACACTGAGTATAAGCAATCAGATTTAGAACCCTAGAGTTTGATGGAACGTGGTTAAGATTTCGACTTAAAAGCTCGTGAAGCCAAAGTTATTGAGAATCATAAAGTAAAAGATTAAATTCCAATTTTTGGTTAGCACACACAATTGAATGCAATAGTTCCTTGTAGACTGCAAAAGTAGTTAAGAAAGGAGAAATAATTGTAAGAGAAGGAACTTAAACTTGCAGAGGAGTCACTTAGATTAAGAGTTACAGAAAAGTTAACTTTCCTCTAAATAATGGATAGACTTGGTATATCATACTATAAATTAAGAAGGTACTTAAAAAGCCCAATCAAGAAAGCTTAATTTTGGAATCTAAAATTAATTAATAGAGGCAAGTATAAGAAATTGCATAGCAGAGCACGCACTCATATCGTTAATATGTTAATGTATAAAACTTAACCAGTGCAGGTTTCTGATATACAGCACAGTTTACAGAAGAATATATAGTTAAGGTGTAGCAAGCAAATGATAAGAAGATTCTTTAAAAATGAATTAATGATGACTTATAAATAAATAAAGTAGATTTCAACATTGCATAATAGCAATAGTAGCAAGTTATAAAGATAGTATGCAGCTCAATAATTCGTGGAACACTTAAGTAAGGGTAGGAGAATAATCAATATTGATGAATCAACTCTTAACTAAACAGATTAAAGACACAGAGGTTGGACTGCCCTTATGTAAAAAATCGAGTTACAAATTCACAGAGACTAAAATAAAGGAATTTAATTATTGGAGTTGCAAGTACAGGAGAGCTGTACTATACAGTTAATCATGGAAGAGCTAACTAGCACTCATTTATGTACTTCCTATGTAAACTAGTTAATGTATTGGATTCAGTTGACACTAGTTGGAGAGAAAATACTTTAATTCTACTTGATAATGCACCTTACCACAGATCACAAAGTATTATGAATAAGTTCCTGGATTTGGCTTTGCCAATAATGTTTTTAGGGCCTTATCACTATAGAATTGCACCTGTTGAATTAATGTACTCTTGGATCAAAAATCGAGACTTGAACCCTCTGAATACCAGGGCGTAATCAAAGTAAGTCGCTTGGAGTTCACCTTTTTAGGGGCTACTGGGCAGCATTCATGAAAGAGCTGGGCATGAATATTAGCAGGATCAACTAGAACTTGGTGAGGCGCTGCTTTTATCAGTGTTGACAGCGGCCTTGGAATCGATTTCGCTAAAAGATTTGTGAGCTAGGCGAAAGTGCGAGGTTAATAAGCGGGGCTTGCTAGCAAGAGTGGCCTTATTTAATTCGATTTTTGCGAGTATTAGAAATTATTAAGGAGAGCTTTTTAAGTTGAATTAAGAACAGTTAATTGAATTTGAAATGAAATCTGCAAGGCTCTTACATTTAATTTATCTCGAATTTCTTGATAATTATTCACGATTTTTATAGGTTGGAAATTCGCCATTTTGAAAAGTAGGTACCTTCAAAATGAGAGCAGTTAAGTTAAAATGGCGATTTTTGAGAACTAGGGCTTATAAAAATTAAGGGCTTGGGCTTTAAACTGTGTAAGTTAAATTGCACAAAAATAGAAAGTTGGAATTTTAAAAGTAAGGAAAATAGAGCGATTTTCGCAATAATTATAAATAAGAAAGCAAATTAATTAAGAAGTCATAATTAGAAAATGGGGAACTTTGCGAATTTTCCTTATTGAAATCCTTAATTTAATATTCCCTAAATTTTATGCTTTAACTTTGCATTTTTTATTCACTTTGCCTTGAAAAGTGGCCGAAATTAGCAAGAAATGCATTTTTACCATTCATTTTCTTGAAAAATGGGTGAAAAGTGAAAAAAAATCAGTCCTTTAAATATGGAAATGCGAAGCTATTTAAGAGAGACGCAAATTATAATTATTTATAATATTTACAAACAACCAAAACTTTTTCTCAACCTTATTATTCTTTTTTTTAAACAATTTTATCTAGCATGAATTAATACAATTCAAATTCATCTTATGGCAGTTAGGAGAATATCTCCGATGCAATCCAAAATTCGAGATAATAAACTCATAAATTATAAACTTTGTAGGAGCTGGTTCCTAATAAAACTAAAATTAAGGCAATAATTCATTGCAAAACTTCAATAACCAGCCAAATTAATTCGAGTAGAATCTTCCTAGAAATTAATAACAAAATCCTTTGTTAGTTTTAAATCCTCCAAGCTAAAGTTTTTTACCTTAATAGATGCAGTAAGTGCAACTTCAACAAAATCAAGGTTAAAATTAACCAGTAAATTATGACCCTAAAAGGGTATTAGAAATAAATCTAAAACATTTTAAATTTGATGGTGATATTGACCCAAAAAGTGAGCATTCAATCACTTAAAATTCTTTTATTTCCACTGTAATTGCCAGATTTGCGCCTTCTTTTTTAAAAGAGAACTGTGATGACTATACTTTGTCAAGAATTTAGGGTCCTCTTTATAAGGAAAACACAAAAAGTAGCTTGAACATTTCAAGTTTAAATTGCAAAGGTGAATTCGACAACCTTTAAGAGAAATTTCCACTTTTAATAGTTCAGTAATTCAATGCACTTAATTAAGTTATGGGTAAACCTGTTATTATAAGCCACGAAGAAATTCTTCAACATTTGCTTATTTTTTATGAAGAGACTAAAATTATTGAAGATATTTACACCTACAATCAAAACCCCAAATCCCTTCAGTAGTTTGATTGAGTTTTTGATTGATAAAAGTAGACTATTAGTGCATACTTTATTAGGGTTTCAATAGGGTTTATGTAAGTGTTTAATGTATAAATATTAGTAATTTAAGTGAGTATAACAAGCGAGTTTTTTAAAATATTTCACACAAACATAAGCTTTGAGTCATGTGGCAGTTCTCTGAATTTTATCTTTCTAAGTTGATGTTTGATTGTTCTATAGTTTGTTAATTCTCTTAGTTTGGCTTGATAATAGTTGAGTATGCAAGTTCTCTGAGACCTCAATTTATTTTATTTTTATCTAGATATTGTTTGATTCTCTGCTTAGAATCTCTCTCACCCCTGCAGCTAAAGTAATCGTTTCTTGGCATGTCGCTCTCTATTATTATTACTGCTAGAGCCCAGATATCCCTTAAGTGTCTCCATCTCTCCAATCCTCTCTCTCTGGGAAATATCCAGGAGTGCCTTATACATTTCCTAATGCAGAGGCTTGCACTCTTTGAGCTCTGTTGAAGTCGATAATATAATCTCTAGAGGCTGAAAGTTCAACATGATATTCTCTGGCTTTAAGTCTCTATGAACATAACCTAGCTTGTGAAGCTCTTCAATCCCCTCAACTATCTGCTATACTATCTAGCCAATTTATCTGTGACATCTATTGTCAGATAAGAATTCTATGTAAGTCATTTCAAGTAATGGAAGCCTGAAGGCTACATGATCTTACCAAGTAAAATAGCATCAAGCTAGATGATATGCCTGCACTCATTTAACTTTGCCTTTTAAAGAGCATAATACTCATTAGCAAATTCCATTTGGAACTTGTCATCAGCAAGGAAGTAATTGAATGGATATATCTTATAAGCATATTAGTTATCAGTAATGACTCTCTTCTCTTTTTTATCTTCAAGAGAGAGATAGCTTTCTAGGCAAGAATCTAAGTCAATGATTTTTAATATAGGAATCTTCATTGCCTCTATTTTAACCATGATTTTATTGATCTCAGAGACTGGAAAGTTCTTGACTGCTTTCTTCATTTTAACTTACTTCTAGACATCAACTCTAAGAGACTCCACTGGGTTTCTTGATCTCCTCTTTTAGAGAAATCTATTCCCTGTAGGTTCATGATTAAAGACAAAACTTTAATTGTGCTTTTTCTTTAAGTGCACTTTGATGTCTCTAGTATGAGAATATGTTTTCTCACAGAACTCACAGACATACTTCCCATCTTTCTTTTAATGCTTGAGATATAACCTTGGCATATCGTTGTGTATATCTCTCAAGTGTCTCTTATAAGTTGACTTTTAAGGAAAAACTTTATTGATTCTTTGCATTAATAGTCAACTTTGGCTGGTATTTATTAATGCTCTATGGAGGGTTGTTTAACCTCCTCCTGAATTTACACAGCTTCTATGATAACCTCCTACTTAACTTATATTTAAATCTCAAAGCTAGACTGGTCAAAGTTGTCATAAGTAGGCTCCCGCTGAGTACAAGCGTCTCTGGTCTCTACTTTTCTTGGTTGCTGGAATGATAACTTTTATTGACTTGATCCAAGCAATGCCGCTCTTCTTAAAAGGTTAGTTCGCTCATTTTAGTTTGCTGATATATTTTATTATAATAATTATAAAATATACCTTGATAAACTATAGTAGTCGAGTAAAAGACACTCTGGTAGATTCTTTGCTGAGAGGTAAGAAAATAAACTAGACATAAAAGACTCTATGTTGACATAATTTATGATAATTTTATACATTTTAGTAAATTAAAATACTCCTAATGAAGTTTTGTTTCTCTAGGAGGTCCTCCAAATCAAGTTGAACTTAATTTGGAGGTAAAATTAATTAACATTTTTTAATTTAATATGCTCCTAATTAAAGTTTTAACCTTAAAATTTAACTCCTAATAAAGTTTGAACTTAATTTGGAGGACCTCCTAAAATAATTAAACATTATTAGGAGCAATTTAATGGAGATAGTTTGATAAAAATGGAAATCAATCTGTGAAACTTGGACCAAGTTTTTCAATGCTTCTCCGCATATCTTTTCAAGGTTGACCTCCAGTAGGTCATCCCTATTTAGTAGTAAGATTTTAATAAAAATAGAATGGATATCCATAATTTTAAATTTCATTAACATTTCTTGAAAGAGGAAGCAAGATGGAGGCTATGAATGATGCAATGGAGAGAATTTAATCTTAAGATTTAATAGGAAAATTTCGAAGTAAAGAGGACCTTTATAGATATTTGGTATAGCAAGTAAGTTCTTAAGAAAGATTAATAAATCCATTATAGTTGGATTGTTCTTGCCAACTTAGGAGGTAACTAAAATCTCATTCTTAAAGCATTACTTAGTGAAGAGAAAAAAGCTTTTAAGTCTAATGAAATTAGGATGATAGAGATACCTAACTACCCTGAAATATCAGTACAAACCTATATGACGATGCTATGAGTGATCCAGACGTAGCTATCTACCTTCCATCAAAGTTACAGCTCTCTAATAAGTTGCCAGAGAGAAACTTCTTCTTTGGTGTTCTTGCAACTCTGAAACCTGAGTACTTAAATGAAGTTATTTAAGAAGCTCATAAGAAACGCTACAGCATCTCTCCTGAAGAAAAAGAGAAGCAAGGTATTAAAATCAGCGAACCTGGCTGTAGGAACTTTAAAAGCATCCTTTCATCTCAAGTAAGCTTAGTCTTCTAACTTTATAGAAAAACCTGGTACTGGTATACTTGATGAAAGAGCGCAGCAAATTAAACAGAGAGAGAAAGTCTCAAGTAAAACGTGAATTGAGTAAGAGGCTCTTCAAAGATTTATAAAAGCCAGAAGAGATTAACATAGATGCAGGAGCTGACACTAAGAGAAGAAACATGGGCCCAAGCAAGCCTTAAGAGGAAGAAAAGAAAGAGAAGCAAAATCCCTTTTCGGGCAAATTTAATATGTGAACTTATTCATTCGTTTAAATCTAAAACTTATTTATATACACAAAATCTCCCTTCTCTTGGCATACTTTAGCTTTATCATCGCTGACTCTCTTAGCAGCACTCTTAATAAAATCGACTGTATCTATCTTCAAGTCGTGCATCAAGTGAAATAGTAGAAGTTTCTTGTAGTGGCATTCCAATAACCCCCAATATAATTCAATTCCATTGAACTGAGGACTGTAGGGAACATTAAATACAGGTGTTATGTTTAGCCTTTCATATTCTTTCCTTGTGTCTTTAGTTTTATGGACAGATAAGTTATCTACAAACAGAATAATCTCTTAGTCGGCGTAATTATCTCTAAGCTATTGTAGGGAACTTAATGTATTATTCGGTCTTTATTGAGCGAGGATGGATAACATAAGTCTCGAGGCCATTATCTTCGCTTATTCCACCAAGTATTGCATGTGTTAAACCTTAACCTTTTAATCATATACTTCAATGTTGCTGTACCTCTTTTACCAAGACCTTGATATGAAGGTATTAAAAGTGAATACTGCCTCAACAGCGTGTATGAACTTTATATTATGCTCTTAAGCCCTTTGCATTTAATCGAATATATAATTTAAATTATCCTTATAAAATGGAACATTAAAGTCAATCACTCTCTTAATGCGATTGACTGTCTTGTAAGATATTCCGTTTTTTTTATATATGTTAGCTATCGATTAAGCAGAGATATGAAGCTCAGGAAATTGGCGATGAAACATCACAGCTCTTTAGGCGAGAGAAAAGTGAGCCCAGTATTTAAGAGTCTTATCATTAATGAGATAATCGATATGATGCTGCTAAAAGTTTAGAGGTCTTTTAGGCTTAGAATTAAGCTGCTGTCTCTTTAAATTCAATGCTAATAGACAGTGAGACCTCAAAGTTGCTGGGGATTTATGGAGTAGCTTTGCTATAGACGTATAATTTAGAACAGGCTTGAGTTATATCATTATATTCATCACATCCATAACGCAACTTAAACAATAAATCTATATACTCACTGTCATAAACAGACCCCAAACCTCGCATATACTCACTTGCATTACTAATATTTAAACATTAAACCCCTACATAAACCCTATTAAAACTCTAATAAACTATGCACTAATAGTCTACTTTTATCAATCAAAAACTCAATCAAACTACTGAAAGGGTTTTGGGGTTTTGATATTATATGGACTTTGAAAATTTTTATGGAGTATTAACTGACAAATCTTTTAAGCATTACAGCCTTACTTGTATTGACAAATTTTCAAAGTATGAATTTTAAACTGAAAATAGATTCCGATATGGAATAACTGCAACTCTTACCAATTATGGGAAAACCCCAATCATTATGTAAGTTTTAAATCGTACTGAAAAAGCATTCATTGTATTCAAGAAAATTTAATAAATTTGGTATGTTTATCTTGATAATGAAAATATGTGTGCTATTAACACTTAAGTTCCCCAAAGTTATTAAATGGACAAAAATGAAATAGTTTCAATTGGAGAACTCGCATTAATTTAGGACTTCCTTGGACTTGATCATAAAATCTACACTATTTAATCTAATTTCTAGGGAATTAATTAAGACAAAATTCGTATTGCAAACATTATTAGGAACTTTAACTAGAAAATAGATTACTAAACTTCACTCGTAAAATGGGATTGATTCCTTTAGCATTCAGTGGAGTGCTCTACAACTTATGGACTCTAGTAAAAAGTGCAAAAATATCCAACTCTAAACTTTAGCCTTGCCAATTATATAAGAAGTGCCTCTCTCGAAAATCATGTCTAATGCAAACCTAGAGGCTCTCAAATTCCAGAAAAATAAGCCAAGAAAAAATCAACAAAATCTAAAAATATTCATAAAGACAAGAAGTCAAGAAAATCCAGAAAATCCAAGAATTAGTCTAAGAGAAAATCAAAAGCCAAAAAACACTCAAGTTCAGATTCCGAATCAGATAGTGACACCAATTTAGCTACAGATTAAAACAGTGACTCATATTGAAAGCTGAAAGCTTAATTAATTAATTAATTAATTAATTAATTTTTAATTTAATAGATTTAAATAAATTCTTCATCTTCATCATCATCTTCCTCTTCATCATCTTCATCTTAATTATTCTTAATTTTCAAAAAACTCTAACCATTTAATTAAAATATTTTCAGGTTTTAAATCTCTATGTATAATTTTCAGAATAAACGATAAGTACATTGTTAAAGAGTTAAATTAAAAATAAATTAATAATTAATTATAAAATTATTTAAAAAAAGAGGCAGCATTCAAGCCTACACGCTTAAAAGAACAATTTACAGGGGAAACATAATAATAATAATAATAATAAAGTCAAGCTGGCAGTGATAAGTGGTTTTGGGGTTTATTAGAGAAGTAAAAATAATTATAATAATTAAATACGAGAAATATATATGCGGAAATGGCATTTTCGGCATTTTAAATATTCATAATTAAGTCTCAAGGGAATTATAATAAATAGGGGATTGAGAAACTAAAATTATAATAATTAAAAATAAATGAAATCAACTCTGCAAATAAATGAATGCAATTAAATTTAAATCCTTGGTTACTCAGATTTTGTACAGACATAGACT
>ARYC01011950.1:0-13613 GCA_000711775.1 Oxytricha trifallax | reverse complement strand
ATCTCGTATGCATAAAATTAAATAAGCTAAGTTCTATGTATCTTTTTATAGAATAGCCACATTTCTCTTTTCGTCATAGGTATAAAAGTAGTCTTGAACTCATTTATAGAAAATTCTCAATTATATTCTTATATCGTTCGATTGAAAAGATTTCTAAAAGTAAGCAGATCTTGTAAATTTTGAGATTTGAATTAAGTTAATGGTGCAACTTGAAATTAAGATTCCGAGGCCATGACTATGATTCGGCTAAATTGAATTGTCAAGCCTCAATTAAATTTAAATTCTCTACAAAGTTTTATCTTTGCGTTTTCATATCTGCCGACGGGAACCATGTCAATTCTTGCAAGATTATGATTTGAACTTTTATAAGAATGAGATTTAAGACTATAATTTGCTTAAAATGCGTCTTTGTTATTCTTTCATCAATATTTGTTTTTCATCACATGACAAGAGCAATTAAATTTTATAACTCACTAAGTTACTTTGATAGTCGAAACACCGTTACTTACTTTTAAAAGTTAAAGGAAATGCCACTAAAATATCATTAAAACATTTGCAATTAAATGGACGAACTGAATGCATATGATATCGATTATTTTTTATCATACTTGTAATAAAAAAAATATTAAATCATTTAAATACATAATTAGGTCATTTGACTTCTAAGGAATTTTTGGGCTCATAATCAAATTAGAGGAAGGATTGAAGATATGTTACGTGAGTATAACAGCATACACTTATTGAAATATATGTTGAGATAAAAGAATCGATTCTATATGCTTGTCTCTATTCAATCATTCATTTCCAAGTGGCTTTAGCCCCCTCTCTAAAGATTATTGAAAGTAGAATGTGCGTGCAGTCAGTCAGTCAGTAAGTTATAAATACCTGAACCAATTTTAATTAAATGCTTTCATTGCTAAGTAACAAACTTGTCAAAGATATTAAGTTACGAGAGACGATCATTTACTTGCTTGATAATTTGAAGAACCTGTATTTAAACTTAAAACTGTTCATACAAGACCTCTGCTAAATTTGTTTTTACAATGACATAGTACTAACATCATCTCGTATACATCAAATTAAATAAGCTAAGTTCTATGTATTTTTTAGAGGATGAGCACATTTCTCTTTTCATCATAGAAATGAAATGATTATTTTTTCATGGTTTTGGAGTCTTGAAATCATTCATAGAAAATTCTCAATGATACATCGTTCGATTGAAAAGATTTCTAAAAGTTAGCAAATCTTGTAAATTTTGAAATTTGACTTTTGTTGAAGGTTCCTCTTGAAAATAAAATTTAGATGCTTTGACTATCTTTCGGCTAAATTGAATTGTCAAGCCTCAATTAAATTTAAATTCATTACAAAGTTTTATCTTTGCACATTCATATCTGCTGGCAAGAACCATGTCTATTCTTGCAAAGTTATGATTTAAACTTTTATTAAGAAAAAGATTTAAGACTATAATTTGCTTAAAATGCGTCTTTGTAATTCTTTCATCAATATTTGATTTTCATCACATGACAAGAATTAAATTTTATAACTCACTCAGTGACTTAGAGAGTCGAAACACCTTTACTTACTTTTAAAAGTTAAAGGAAATGCCACAAAAATATCATTAAAACATTTGCAATTAAATGGACGAACTGAATGCATATGATATCGATTATTCTTTTATCATACTTGTATTAAAATATATTAATCATTTAAATACATAATTAGGTCATTTGACTTCTAAGGAATTTTTGGGCTCATAATCGAATTAGAGGAAGGATTGAAGATATGTTACGTGAGTATAACAGCATGCACTTATTGAAATATATGTTGAGAAAATAGAATCGATTCTATATGCTTGTCTCTATTCAATCATTCAGCTTTAGCCCTCTCTAAAGATTATTGAAAGTAGAATGTGCGTGCAGTCAGTCAGTCAGTAAGTTATAAATACCTGAACCAATTTTAATTAAATGCTTTCATTGCTAAGTAACAAACTTGTCAAAGATATTAAGTTACGAGAGACGATCATTTACTTGCTTGATAATTTGAAGAACCTGTATTTAAACTTAAAACTGTTCATACAAGACCTCTGCTAAATTTGTTTTTACATTGACATAGTACTAACATCATCTCGTTTACATCAAATTAAATAAGCTATGTATTTTTTATAGGATGGGCACATTTCTCTTTTCGCATAGAAATGAAATGAAGATTTTTTCATGGGTTTTGGAGTTTTGAAATCATTCATAGAAATTTCTCAATAAATCGTTCGATTGAAAAGATTTCTAAAAGTTAGCAAATCTTGTAAATTTTGAGATTTGACTTTTGCCATAAGGTTCCACTTGAAAATATAATTTAGAGGCTTTGACTATCTTTCGGCTAAATTGAATTGTCAAGCCTCAATTAAATTTTAATTCATTACAAAGTTTAATCTTTGCACATTCATATCTGCTGGCAAGAACCATGTCTATTCTTGCAAAGTTATGATTGAAACTTTTATTAAGAATAAGATTTAAGACTATAATTTGCTTAAAATGCGTCTTTGTAATTCTTTCATCAATATTTGTTTTTCATCACATGACAAGAGAAATTAAACTTTATAACTCACTCAGTTACTTAGAGAGTCGAAACACCTTTTCTTACTTTTTAAAGTTAAAGGAGATGCCACTAAAATATCATTAAAACATTTGCAATTAAATGGACGAACTGAATGCATATGATATCAATTATTCTTTTATCATACTTGTAATAAAAAAAATATTAAATCATTTAAATACATAATTAGGTCATTTGACTTCTAAGGAATTTTTGGGCTCATAATCAAATTAGAGGAAGGATTGAAGATATGTTACGTGAGTATAACAGCATACACTTATTGAAATATATGTTGAGATAAAAGAATCGATTCTATATGCTTGTCTCTATTCAATCATTCATTTCCAAGTGGCTTTAGCCCCCTCTCTAAAGATTATTGAAAGTAGAATGTGCGTGCAGTCAGTCAGTCAGTAAGTTATAAATACCTGAACCAATTTTAATTAAATGCTTTCATTGCTAAGTAACAAACTTGTCAAAGATATTAAGTTACGAGAGACGATCATTTACTTGCTTGATAATTTGAAGAACCTGTATTTAAACTTAAAACTGTTCATACAAGACCTCTGCTAAATTTGTTTTTACATTGACATAGTATTAACATCATCTCGTATACATAAAATTAAATAAGCTAAGTTCTATGTATTTTTTAGAGGATGGGCGCATTTCTCTTTTCGTCATAGAAATGAAATGATTATTTTTTCATGTGTTTTGGAGTTTTGAATCATTCATAGAAATTTCTCAATAAATCGTTCGATTGAAAAGATTTCTAAAAGTTAGCAAATCTTGTAAATTTTGAGATTTGACTTTTGCCATAGGTTCCTCCTGAAAATATAATTTAGAGGCTTTGACTATCTTTCGGCTAAATTGAATTGTTAAGCCTCAATTAAATTTTAATTCTTTACAAAGTTTTATCTTTGCACATTCATATCTGCTGGCAAGAACCATGTCTATTCTTGCAAAGTTATGATTTAAACTTTTATTAAGAATAAGATTTAAGACTATAATTTGCTTAAAATGCGTCTTTGTAATTCTTTCATCAATATTTGTTTTTCATCTCATGCCAAGCAGTTGAACTTTATAACTCAGTTACTTAGAGACTCTAAACACCTTTACTTATTTTTTAAAGTTAAAGGAAATGCCACTAAAATATCATTAAAACATTTGCAATTATATGGACGAGCTGAATGCATATGATATCGATTATTCTTTTATCATACTTGTATTAAAAAGTATAAAATCTTTTAAATACATAATTAGGTCATTTTACTTCTAAGGAATTTTTGGGCGCATAATCGAAATAGAGGAAGGATTGAAGATATGTTACGTGAGTATAACAGCATACACTTATTGAAATATATGTTGAGATAATAGAATCGATTCTATATGCTTTTCTCTATTCAATCATTCAGCTTTAGCCCCCTCTCTAAAGATTATTGAAAGTAGAATGTGCGTGCAGTCAGTCAGTCAGTAAGTTATAAATACCTGAACCAATTTTAATTAAATGCTTTCATTGCTAAGTAACAAACTTGTCAAAGATATTAAGTTACGAGAGACGTTCATTTACTTGCTTTGTATTTTGAAGAACCTGTTTTAAACTTAAAACTGTTCGTATAAGAGCTCTGCTAAATTTGTTTTTACATTGACATAGTATTTACATCATCTCGTTTACATCAAATTAAATAAGCTAAGTTCTATGTATTTTTTAGAGGATGGGCGCATTTCTCTTTTCGTCATAGAAATGAAATGATTATTTTTTCATGTGTTTTGGAGTTTTGAAATCATTCATAGAAATTTCTCAATAAATCGTTCGATTGAAAAGATTTCTAAAAGTTAGCAAATCTTGTAAATTTTGAGATTTGACTTTTGCCATAGGTTCCTCCTGAAAATAAAATTTAGAGGCTTTGACTATCTTTCGGCTAAATTGAATTGTTAAGCCTCAATTAAATTTAAATTCTTTACAAAGTTTTATCTTTGCACATTCATATCTGCCGGCAAGAACCATGTCTATTCTTGCAAAGTTATGAATTAAACTTTTATTAAGAATAAGATTTAAGACTATAATTTGCTTAAAATGCGTCTTTGTAATTCTTTCATCAATATTTGTTTTTCATCACATGACAAAAGCAATTAAACTTTATAACTCACTCAGTTACTTAGAGAATCGAAACACCTTTACTTACTTTTAAAAGTTAAAGGAAATGCCACTAAAATATCATTAAAACATTTGCAATTATATGGACGAGCTTAATGCATATGATATCGATTATTCTTTTATCATACTTGTATTAAAAAGTATTAAATCATTTTAATACATAATTAAGTCATTTGACTTCTAAGGAATTTTTGGGCTCATAATCGAAATAGAGGAAGGATTGAAAATATGTTACGTGAGTATAACAGCATACACTTATTGAAATATATGTTAAGATAATAGAATCGATTCTATATGCTTTTCTCTATTCAATCATTCAGCTTTAGCCCCCTCTCTAAAGATTATTGAAAGTAGAATGTGCGTGCAGTCAGTCAGTCAGTAAGTTATAAATACCTGAACCAATTTTAATTAAATGCTTTCATTGCTAAGTAACAAACTTGTCAAAGATATTAAGTTACGAGAGACGATCATTTACTTGCTTGATAATTTGAAGAACCTGTATTTAAACTTAAAACTGTTCATACAAGACCTCTGCTAAATTTGTTTTTACATTGACATAGTATTAACATCATCTCGTATACATAAAATTAAATAAGCTAAGTTCTATGTATTTTTTAGAGGATGGGCGCATTTCTCTTTTCGTCATAGAAATGAAATGATTATTTTTTCATGTGTTTTGGAGTTTTGAAATCATTCATAGAAATTTCTCAATAAATCGTTCGATTGAAAAGATTTCTAAAAGTTAGCAAATCTTGTAAATTTTGAGATTCGGGGGGGGGGGGGGGGGGGGGGGGCTTTGACTTTTGTTGAAGGTTCCACTTGAAAATATAATTTAGAGGCTTTGACTATCTTTCGGCTAAATTGAATTGTCAAGCCTCAATTAAATTTAAATTCATTACAAAGTTTTATCTTTGCACATTCTTATCTGCTGGCAAGAACCATGTCTATTCTTGCAAAGTTATGATTAAAACCTTTATTAAGAATAAGATTTAAGACTATAATTTGCTTAAAATGCGTCTTTGTAATTCTTTCATCAATATTTGTTTTTCATCACATGACAAGAGCAATTAAACTTTATAACTCACTCAGTTACTTAGATAGTCGAAACACCTTTACTTTCTTATAAAAGTTAAAGGAAATGCCACTAAAATATCATTAAAACATTTGCAATTATATGGACGAACTGAATGCATAAGATATCAATTATTCTTTTATCATACTTGTAATAAAAAAAATATTAAATCATTTAAATACATAATTAGGTCATTTGACTTCTAAGGAATTTTTGGGCTCATAATCAAATTAGAGGAAGGATTGAAGATATGTTACGTGAGTATAACAGCATACACTTATTGAAATATATGTTGAGATAAAAGAATCGATTCTATATGCTTGTCTCTATTCAATCATTCATTTCCAAGTGGCTTTAGCCCCCTCTCTAAAGATTATTGAAAGTAGAATGTGCGTGCAGTCAGTCAGTCAGTAAGTTATAAATACCTGAACCAATTTTAATTAAATGCTTTCATTGCTAAGTAACAAACTTGTCAAAGATATTAAGTTACGAGAGACGATCATTTACTTGCTTGATAATTTGAAGAACCTGTATTTAAACTTAAAACTGTTCATACAAGACCTCTGCTAAATTTGTTTTTACAATGACATAGTACTAACATCATCTCGTATACATCAAATTAAATAAGCTAAGTTCTATGTATTTTTTAGAGGATGAGCACATTTCTCTTTTCATCATAGAAATGAAATGATTATTTTTTCATGGGTTTTGGAGTCTTGAATTCATTCATAGAAAATTCTCAATAAATCGTTCGATTGAAAAGATTTCTAAAAGTTAGCAAATCTTGTAAATTTTGAGATTTGACTTTTGCCATAGGTTCCTCCTGAAAATAAAATTTAGAGGCTTTGACTATCTTTCGGCTAAATTGAATTGTTAAGCCTCAATTAAATTTAAATTCTTTACAAAGTTTTATCTTTGCACATTCATATCTGCCGGCAAGAACCATGTCTATTCTTGCAAAGTTATGATTTAAACTTTTATTAAGAATAAGATTTAAGACTATAATTTGCTTAAAATGCGTCTTTGTAATTCTTTCATCAATATTTGTTTTTCATCACATGACAAAAGCAATTAAACTTTATAACTCACTCAGTTACTTAGAGAATCGAAACACCTTTACTTACTTTTAAAAGTTAAAGGAAATGCCACTAAAATATCATTAAAACATTTGCAATTATATGGACGAGCTTAATGCATATGATATCGATTATTCTTTTATCATACTTGTATTAAAAAGTATTAAATCATTTAAATACATAATTAGGTCATTTGACTTCTAAGGAATTTTTGGGCTCATAATCGAATTAGAGGAAGGATTGAAGATATGTTACGTGAGTATAACAGCATGCACTTATTGAAATATATGTTGAGAAAATAGAATCGATTCTATATGCTTGTCTCTATTCAATCATTCAGCTTTAGCCCCCTCTCTAAAGATTATTGAAAGTAGAATGTGCGTGCAGTCAGTCAGTCAGTAAGTTATAAATACCTGAACCAATTTTAATTAAATGCTTTCATTGCTAAGTAACAAACTTGTCAAAGATATTAAGTTACGAGAGACGATCATTTACTTGCTTGATAATTTGAAGAACCTGTATTTAAACTTAAAACTGTTCATACAAGACCTCTGCTAAATTTGTTTTTACACATTGACATAGTATTAACATCATCTCGTATACATAAAATTAAATAAGCTAAGTTCTATGTATTTTTTAGAGGATGGGCGCATTTCTCTTTTCGTCATAGAAATGAAATGATTATTTTTTCATGTGTTTTGGAGTTTTGAAATCATTCATAGAAATTTCTCAATAAATCGTTCGATTGAACGGGCCTCGGTGGCCCGAGGGGCGGGCCGTGTTCGCGCGATTTCTAAAAGTTAGCAAATCTTGTAAATTTTGAGATTTGACTTTTGTTGAAGGTTCCACTTGAAAATATAATTTAGAGGCTTTGACTATCTTTCGGCTAAATTGAATTGTCAAGCCTCAATTAAATTTAAATTCATTACAAAGTTTTATCTTTGCACATTCTTATCTGCTGGCAAGAACCATGTCTATTCTTGCAAAGTTATGATTAAAACCTTTATTAAGAATAAGATTTAAGACTATAATTTGCTTAAAATGCGTCTTTGTTATTCTTTCATCAATATTTGTTTTTCATCACATGACAAGAGCAATTAAATTTTATAACTCACTAAGTTACTTTGATAGTCGAAACACCGTTACTTACTTTTAAAAGTTAAAGGAAATGCCACTAAAATATCATTAAAACATTTGCAATTATATGGACGAGCTGAATGCATATGATATCGATTATTCTTTTATCATACTTGTAATAAAAAAAATATTAAATCATTTAAATACATAATTAGGTCATTTGACTTCTAAGGAATTTTTGGGCTCATAATCAAATTAGAGGAAGGATTGAAGATATGTTACGTGAGTATAACAGCATACACTTATTGAAATATATGTTGAGATAAAAGAATCGATTCTATATGCTTGTCTCTATTCAATCATTCATTTCCAAGTGGCTTTAGCCCCCTCTCTAAAGATTATTGAAAGTAGAATGTGCGTGCAGTCAGTCAGTCAGTAAGTTATAAATACCTGAACCAATTTTAATTAAATGCTTTCATTGCTAAGTAACAAACTTGTCAAAGATATTAAGTTACGAGAGACGATCATTTACTTGCTTGATAATTTGAAGAACCTGTATTTAAACTTAAAACTGTTCATACAAGACCTCTGCTAAATTTGTTTTTACATTGACATAGTATTAACATCATCTCGTATACATAAAATTAAATAAGCTAAGTTCTATGTATTTTTTAGAGGATGGGCGCATTTCTCTTTTCGTCATAGAAATGAAATGATTATTTTTTCATGTGTTTTGGAGTTTTGAAATCATTCATAGAAATTTCTCAATAAATCGTTCGATTGAAAAGATTTCTAAAAGTTAGCAAATCTTGTAAATTTTGAGATTTGACTTTTGCCATAGGTTCCTCCTGAAAATAAAATTTAGAGGCTTTGACTATCTTTCGGCTAAATTGAATTGTTAAGCCTCAATTAAATTTAAATTCTTTACAAAGTTTTATCTTTGCACATTCATATCTGCTGACAAGAACCATGTCAATTTCTTGCAAAGTCATGATTTAAACTTATTAAGAATAAGATTTAAGACTATAATTTGCTTAAAATGGCGTCTTTGTAATTCTTTTATCAATATTTGTTTTTCATCACATGACAAGAGAAATTAAACTTTATAACTCACTCAGTTACTTAGAGAGTCGAAACACCTTTTCTTACTTTTTAAAGTTAAAGGAGATGCCACTAAAATATCATTAAAACATTTGCAATTAAATGGACGAACTGAATGCATTTGATATCGATTATTCTTTTATCATACTTGTATTAAAAAATATTAAATCATTTAAATACATAATTAGGTCATTTGACTTCTAAGGAATTTTTGGGCTAATAATCGAAATAGAGGAAGGCTTGAAGATATGTTACGTGAGTATAACAGCATACACTTATTGAAATATAAGTTGAGATAATAGAATCGATTCTATATGCTTGTCTCTATTCAATCATTCAGCTTAGCCCCCTCTCTAAAGATTATTGAAAGTAGAATGTGCGTGCAGTCAGTCAGTCAGTAAGTTATAAATACCTGAACCAATTTTAATTAAATGCTTTCATTGCTAAGTAACAAACTTGTCAAAGATATTAAGTTACGAGAGACGATCATTTACTTGCTTGATAATTTGAAGAACCTGTATTTAAACTTAAAACTGTTCATACAAGACCTCTGCTAAATTTGTTTTTACAATGACATAGTACTAACATCATCTCTTATACATCAAATTAAATAAGCTAAGTTCTATGTATTTTTTAGAGGATGGGCACATTTCTCTTTTCATCATAGAAATGAAATGATTATTTTTTCATGGGTTTTGGGAGTTTTGAAATCATTCATAGAAATTTCTCAATAAATCGTTCGATTGAAAAGATTTCTAAAAGTTAGCAAATCTTGTAAATTTTGAGATTTGACTTTTGCCATAGGTTCCTCCTGAAAATAAAATTTAGAGGCTTTGACTATCTTTCGGCTAAATTGAATTGTTAAGCCTCAATTAAATTTAAATTCTTTACAAAGTTTTATCTTTGCACATTCATATCTGCTGACAAGAACCATGTCAATTTCTTGCAAAGTCATGATTTAAACTTTTATTAAGAATAAGATTTAAGACTATAATTTGCTTAAAATGCGTCTTTGTTATTCTTTCATCAATATTTGTTTTTCATCACATGACAAGAGCAATTAAATTTTATAACTCACTAAGTTACTTTGATAGTCGAAACACCGTTACTTACTTTTAAAAGTTAAAGGAAATGCCACTAAAATATCATTAAAACATTTGCAATTAAATGGACGAACTGAATGCATATGATATCGATTATTCTTTTATCATACTTGTATTAAAAAGTATTAAATCATTTAAATACATAATTAGGTCATTTGACTTCTAAGGAATTTTTGGGCTCATAATCGAATTAGAGGAAGGATTGAAGATATGTTACGTGAGTATAACAGCATGCACTTATTGAAATATATGTTGAGAAAATAGAATCGATTCTATATGCTTGTCTCTATTCAATCATTCAGCTTTAGCCCCCTCTCTAAAGATTATTGAAAGTAGAATGTGCGTGCAGTCAGTCAGTCAGTAAGTTATAAATACCTGAACCAATTTTAATTAAATGCTTTCATTGCTAAGTAACAAACTTGTCAAAGATATTAAGTTACGAGAGACGATCATTTACTTGCTTGATAATTTGAAGAACCTGTATTTAAACTTAAAACTGTTCATACAAGACCTCTGCTAAATTTGTTTTTACAATGACATAGTACTAACATCATCTCTTATACATCAAATTAAATAAGCTAAGTTCTATGTATTTTTTAGAGGATGGGCACATTTCTCTTTTCATCATAGAAATGAAATGATTATTTTTTCATGGGTTTTGGAGTTTTGAAATCATTCATAGAAATTTCTCAATAAATCGTTCGATTGAAAAGATTTCTAAAAGTTAGCAAATCTTGTAAATTTTGAGATTTGACTTTTGCCATAGGTTCCTCCTGAAAATAAAATTTAGAGGCTTTGACTATCTTTCGGCTAAATTGAATTGTTAAGCCTCAATTAAATTTAAATTCTTTACAAAGTTTTATCTTTGCACATTCATATCTGCCGGCAAGAACCATGTCTATTCTTGCAAAGTTATGAATTAAACTTTTATTAAGAATAAGATTTAAGACTATAATTTGCTTAAAATGCGTCTTTGTAATTCTTTCATCAATATTTGTTTTTCATCACATGACAAAAGCAATTAAACTTTATAACTCACTCAGTTACTTAGAGAATCGAAACACCTTTACTTACTTTTAAAAGTTAAAGGAAATGCCACTAAAATATCATTAAAACATTTGCAATTATATGGACGAGCTTAATGCATATGATATCGATTATTCTTTTATCATACTTGTATTAAAAAGTATTAAATCATTTTAATACATAATTAAGTCATTTGACTTCTAAGGAATTTTTGGGCTCATAATCGAAATAGAGGAAGGATTGAAAATATGTTACGTGAGTATAACAGCATACACTTATTGAAATATATGTTGAGAAAATAGAATCGATTCTATATGCTTGTCTCTATTCAATCATTCAGCTTTAGCCCCCTCTCTAAAGATTATTGAAAGTAGAATGTGCGTGCAGTCAGTCAGTCAGTAAGTTATAAATACCTGAACCAATTTTAATTAAATGCTTTCATTGCTAAGTAACAAACTTGTCAAAGATATTAAGTTACGAGAGACGATCATTTACTTGCTTGATAATTTGAAGAACCTGTATTTAAACTTAAAACTGTTCATACAAGACCTCTGCTAAATTTGTTTTTACAATGACATAGTACTAACATCATCTCTTATACATCAAATTAAATAAGCTAAGTTCTATGTATTTTTTAGAGGATGGGCACATTTCTCTTTTCATCATAGAAATGAAATGATTATTTTTTCATGGGTTTTGGAGTCTTGAAATCATTCATAGAAATTTCTCAATAAATCGTTCGATTGAAAAGATTTCTAAAAGTTAGCAAATCTTGTAAATTTTGAGATTTGACTTTTGCCATAGGTTCCTCCTGAAAATAAAATTTAGAGGCTTTGACTATCTTTCGGCTAAATTGAATTGTTAAGCCTCAATTAAATTTAAATTCTTTACAAAGTTTTATCTTTGCACATTCATATCTGCTGACAAGAACCATGTCAATTTCTTGCAAAGTCATGGATTTAAACTTTTATTAAGAATAAGATTTAAGACTATAATTTGCTTAAAATGCGTCTTTGTTATTCTTTCATCAATATTTGTTTTTCATCACATGACAAGAGCAATTAAACTTTATAACTCACTCAGTTACTTAGATAGTCGAAACACCTTTACTTTCTTATAAAAGTTAAAGGAAATGCCACTAAAATATCATTAAAACATTTGCAATTATATGGACGAACTGAATGCATAAGATATCAATTATTCTTTTATCATACTTGTATTAAAAAATATTAAATCATTTCAATACATAATTAGGTCATTTGACTTCTAAGGAATTTTTGGGCTCATAATCGAATTAGAGGAAGGATTGAAGATATGTTACGTGAGTATAACAGCATGCACTTATTGAAATATATGTTGAGAAAATAGAATCGATTCTATATGCTTGTCTCTATTCAATCATTCAGCTTTTAGCCCCCTCTCTAAAGATTATTGAAAGTAGAATGTGCGTGCAGTCAGTCAGTCAGTAAGTTATAAATACCTGAACCAATTTTAATTAAATGCTTTCATTGCTAAGTAACAAACTTGTCAAAGATATTAAGTTACGAGAGACGATCATTTACTTGCTTGATAATTTGAAGAACCTGTATTTAAACTTAAAACTGTTCATACAAGACCTCTGCTAAATTTGTTTTACAATGACATAGTACTAACATCATCTCTTATACATCAAATTAAATAAGCTAAGTTCTATGTATTTTTTAGAGGATGGGCACATTTCTCTTTTCATCATAGAAATGAAATGATTATTTTTTCATGGTTTGGAGTTTTGAAATCATTCATAGAAATTTCTCAATAAATCGTTCGATTGAAAAGATTTCTAAAAGTTAGCAAATCTTGTAAATTTTGAGATTTGACTTTTGCCATAGGTTCCTCCTGAAAATAAAATTTAGAGGCTTTGACTATCTTTCGGCTAAATTGAATTGTTAAGCCTCAATTAAATTTAAATTCTTTACAAAGTTTTATCTTTGCACATTCATATCTGCTGACAAGAACCATGTCAATTTCTTGCAAAGTCATGATTTAAACTTTATTAAGAATAAGATTTAAGACTATAATTTGCTTAAAATGCGTCTTTGTAATTCTTTCATCAATATTTGTTTTTCATCACATGACAAAAGCAATTAAACTTTATAACTCACTCAGTTACTTAGAGAATCGAAACACCTTTACTTACTTTTAAAAGTTAAAGGAAATGCCACTTAAAATATCATTAAAACATTTGCAATTATATGGACGAGCTGAATGCATATGATATCGATTATTCTTTTATCATACTTGTATTAAAAAGTATAAAATCTTTTAAATACATAATTAGGTCATTTTACTTCTAAGGAATTTTTGGGCGCATAATCGAAATAGAGGAAGGATTGAAGATATGTTACGTGAGTATAACAGCATACACTTATTGAAATATA
>ARYC01011949.1:0-27269 GCA_000711775.1 Oxytricha trifallax | reverse complement strand
ATTTATTCAATAATCGAGCAATTCAAACAAATTGATTAATGAAAATATTTGAAAATATAATTTTTCATGATGGGATATGAAACAATGAATGCTGTTTAAAATCTTGGACAATTGTTCTATATGATCCTAATCAAACAAACATAAAATTAAATTTATGTTAATTTTTATTTAAAATCAATAATAATGAAAAATAATTTGAAATTAATCAATGCTTTCATATTAATACTTGCCTTACTTATAAACTTAACTGGAATTTAAAATAAAAGGTAATATTATTTTAATTTTTGTTAACACAACTTATAATCTAGTTGCATACTCATTAAAATAATATGTAAATTATTTATAAAAAATTAATTTCTAAGCTTTATTAATAAATACTTACTAAAATTGATGAAAGTATAAATCATAATTTTATTTTGAGATTTATTCAAGAAGCATACTTTGAATTTTTCCTGAGTTCCATCATAAATCCAGTTTTTTATTTAATAATTTCTATATATTTATTTAGTAAATTATTATCAATTAAATTAATTAAACTTAAATCTGCACTATGTAAGAATATTTAATGTCAATTATTAATACTTATTTAGATTAAGACGGAATACACAGGGTAAAAAGTGGCTTATTACTTATCTATAGTGTTATTTATAGCTACTGCCATTTTTATCCCATTTTCTGTGTTTATCTAATAATTTAAATTAAAAACTTAGACTTTGTGATAAAGTATTTTTTTAATATTATCATAACATACTGGAGATCCAAAATAAATGATTAAGATTTATTTGAGATGAGGTATGGATGTTTGGTTGATTCTATCAAATTGCCTTAAGAAAATTTTATTTATTTTTAATTCAAATATTAGAAATATTTTTAATTTACTCTAGTTATAGCCATTAAAAAGTTACTCATTGTTATTTAATTTTAATATATAAAATTCGAGTAATTTAGATAATTCTGATAATCGAGTACATCCAATAAGCAAGGAAGAATCTTTGATAGATACACAAATAAACATGAATAAAATATCATTTACAAATAAAATATCATTATATTTCAAGAAATAGATCCATCAAAACCATGAGTAATTGAATTTTGATACTTACAAAACAAAAATAGAGATAATAACAGAAATTTTTATATATTTTAAAATTATAAATAACAATAATAGAGATTACAAACCTTATAGCTAAAATTTTTAAACGAGTTTTTATCGTCTAAAACAACAAAGTTTTTTTAATTTAAAATCATTATATAATAAATATATACTTAATCATTCGAAAGCAGTTTATAGTAAATTTAGTAATCTTTAAATAATAATGAGAAAAGTAATTCTTATCAATTCAGTAACATGATATTAATGTACATCCCATTAAGTTTCTTTAGAAGAATTATAGATCTCACAATCATGCTTAATTTATAAATATTTACATGTTTAATTTAAGAAAATTCATTTATTTATAATGCTTTTCCTCAAAGACTTAGAAGGCATGTATAATAATTTTTAGAATATTAAAATAATAAAGTATATACATTATTAATTATAGATAATCCTACGATTCTAACTTGTAATGTACAGTTTAGCCTATTTTACAGTTTACAGACCATTTGACTTGGATAAGTAAAATACTATGACAATTATAAATGAAACCATATTAAAAAATCACATTTAATGTATAAGATTTTATTTAACATAAGTGTATATTAATAATTTTTCTTTAAATATTGCTGATCTTGGTTGCCTCATTTGTACCGTTATTAGTTAATATTGCTTTGATTTTGATGATGAAACTTTTGAACTACTTGGTTATATACCCATTGGACTGACTATTCTCTATCTTGCTATTAATATAATGGCTGTGCTCATTAAAATATAATTAGCAATAAATAATAATTCTTATTATTTTGTGCTTTTTGTGAATTTTAATAGTATTTATAATAATGATATTTAAGTGCTCATTGAAAATATACAAACATTGATTCAATTTATTAAATAAAAATGCAAGAATTAACTAGTTGAAATAAATGTTGATGAGTCAAGTTTTCCTCATAAAAAATTAATTTTTAAAAATTATATTAAAAAAATTGACTAATTTAAAGTATCTTTATTTTATCATAAAAACATTATCTCTTTAAAGATCTATTCATTTGTTCTATTTATTATTAGAAAAAGTTTAATAATTTTATATTCTCGATAAATTTAACCATGACTATTAAACTTTTAAAATATTACATTCCATTTTATATTGTACTTATAGCAATAATTAATAAATTTAGATTAATGAAGTGAATAATGTTCAGGAATTCGATTAATAAGATATTAAAATAATTATATTTTTAAATTAATATTTACTAAATAATTACTTTTATTTGATAAATTAAATAAAAACAACATTGAAATTAATTGTAACAACATAGATAAATGAATGAATATATCAGATTAAAAGCCAATATTAAATCTAAAAATAGTAAAAGCTATGGAAAAATAGATATAATATTAATAAAATTCAGCTCGATATTCAATTAGACAATTTGAAATACCACCTAGTAATAATTTTTAATGATTATAAATATTAACTCTCATTAATCAAATTGAGGATTATGTTTTCAATAATTAAAATAAACATTTATGCTTATTTGAATAATATCTTTTATTTATTGTAATTTTACAATTCTGTTAAATAATTTATATATTTCAATTACAGAGTATTTTCAATTGATTTTCCAAATTAATTCAAAATTTTATATTGCCATATAAACTTATCTTTAATATAGTAGTTAAAAAATAAAAAAATAAGCTCGATTTTTTAATTTGATAATTTTAGTATACTCTATAAAAAACAACAACCACGATTGAAACTTTAAATTTCCCATAGATAATTAATAAATTATCAATAAAATGTTGATCTCTTACAGCTTAAACAATTAATTTAAATGAAAAAATACATAAATTAAAGAATTATAATTGTCAATATAATACTCAATCCCTAGAGTTAATTGTTTAGGGAGAAGTAGTTTGCATTAATTATAATATTATCAATTTGGATAAATTATCTTTCAAATATTATAGATAAGTATATAAATCTATTATAAAATTAATCCATACTCAAATCTATAAACAAATTAAACTTATATAAGTTGAAAAATATTTATTGTTTGACTTTATTTTTATAAATTAATTTATTCTTGTTCTACTCAATCTATAGATTGATATAATTACTTTAATTTTTAAACTTTATCTCACTAATTTTAGCTAATATTAAATGAAACCTTTTTATTTAATGTATTTTCTTTTTAAATAAAAAAAATGTTTTTCCTCTTAAGAATTCATTTTTAATAGGAAGATATCTATAGAATGATAATGAATATCAAACTGTTAAAAATATAATATCATAATTGAAAATGAGGTATTTTTAAACTTTTACATAAAATAGTAAGGCTCCTCCAAAAAATATTGCTAAATTATGATAAAAAGGAGAGAAAAAATTACATAAAAATAAATTAGGATAAGTTAATTCCTTCAAACTAGATTATTAAAATACTAAAATTACAAAATTAATTCAATTCTACAATTTGAAGTACTATTTAATTTCATCGAAAAAGTCATATAAATTGAGATTATCATGTAGAGAGTAATTTGATAGATATTATCGCAAAATAACTTTTACAACTTTATTAATATATATATAATTTAGGTTCCATAATTTATTTATAAATGTGCAATAGAAAGAGACTTATTATTTATATACTTTTAGAAGTTATTTTCTTGCTCAGTTTTAATTAATCTTTTAGCAAGAGATGTATCAACTTCAAGTTAACAAACCCGGTTGAAGGTCTTACAATCTTAGCAAGAACTAACAGAATTTAAAAAAGTAATTTTTATAATATTAATTTTTAATTTATCTGGAATCTTGCCGCCATCGGATATCGACATATTCGGGTTTGAGGAGGATGTTTAGCTACTAGACAGCCACTCTATATACTTTCAGGATAAAATTTCTCCAAATTAATTAACGATTAAACTTATCTCAAAATTCAATAAAACAGTCAAAACCTGATACCTCTCTCTCAATCAGCAGACTTAAGTCAAATACTTTCTTAAATAACCTTGAGAAACTGTGATCCTGAGCAAAAGATAATGGGAAATTACAAAGTTTTTATAAATTCTCAAGTTCTAGATGAAAATACAAACGAAATATACTTACAAACTAGTCAGTCTGTGGATGGCAGTTTTTACTAGTAAAGTGAAGCAAATAAAATACATAAGCATCTCGTTATTTAACAATCAGAAATAGTAAAAGTATACCTTGATAAGTTTGCAATACTCGCTGTGAATCAATTGGATAGGCAAAGGATTTTAAAATATAAAAATAAATTAATCACAAATAGCTTAAAAGATGATGGAAATATTCTAAACCGATAACCAATATAAAAGTTATTATATAGTTACTTTTACTTTGCTGAAATATGTAAAGAAAACTGATATTTTTTTTATTTAAATTTAAAAATAATAAATTTTTATGGATTTAAAAATAAAGAAATTTTTGATTATTTTCATTACTAAATAATTGAATGAAAATCTTGATGTAGTTGTCAAAAATATTATGGTATTTCATATTATATTTTCTCTTTTAAAATCCCTTTTTTAATTTCAAAATTTAGTTTCTTATCAGTTTGCACAAGATATTTACAAATATTTTAATAAACATTATGGTTTATTAATTATAACAATTCTATTTTTAACCTTTAGTATTGATAATAAGTTAAAATAAGTTTTTTATAGCCATTCCTATTAAAAGTATTTTTTTCCATAAAATATGCCAAATCTTTAAAGGATATTCACTAAAAATAAATATAAAGAAGTTTAGGTATTTTATTGCAACCATAACTTTCACATTAAAGAATAGTGATTACAGAAAATCTCATTACTGCCATTTCTATATGATATCCTATGATGGCTTATAAAATACAACATAATTTAAAATAAGAGGAAAATTTCAAGGAGGGAACAAAGTAATCTGCTAAATTCCATCATACTTTAATTTTGTTGGAACTCTTTATGCTTCAATTTTCATTAATATAAATAAAATATTGAAAAGTATAAAATGCAAATTAATTGTTATAGCTAGTACTACACGAACTTTATTCAACTTAAATCTTTGGAAATTAATGATATAATTTCAACTGATCCTCAAGTTATTCATGGAAAATAAGATTTTTTGGATGTAACATTAGATTTACCTTAAACTTTTGGGACTTCCCCTCAGAGTTTGAATCTCAATATTGATGGAAATTTTTATGAAGCTACTTCTATTGAGCATTTTTATATATCATTTATTGATTTTTTATTATATTCCATTTAACAGGTAACATTACAATTAACAGTAAAGAAAAGATAATTAGATACTTAGCAAGAATTTAAATTCTATAAGTAAACATCCCAACCTATTCAAGTCAAATTCAGTTTTCGTATAATAGCTTAGAATTTTACTAAAGTGAGTATAAATTGCTATATCTTCCAGACATTTCTATCTAAGAAATAAAGCCAATTAAATTATATGTCAATCAAGCCTCCTAACTTATGGTTCTGATAAAAAATATTAATTATTGTATATGAATTTTTTGAAAATCAAGAATTATCATTATCTCAAATTAAAACAGTCATTAATTACATTGTTATTATTAAAAATTGATCTGATTCATCTAAAGAGACAATAGCAATTTTAAGCAAAGTAAGTTTCCTTTATCAATTTTTAATTTCTATTTCTACAGAATTTACTTACTTATTGTTTTTAGATACAAACTAAACCTAATTTTCTAAAAATAAAGATAATTTAACTTTTGAATTTTAGAAATGAGGGAGAATATAAAAATTCAAGGTATGTATTCGAAGAAAAACACTTAATGCATATAAAGCGCTCTTAAACAATACATAACATAATGCATTAGAAATGATATCACATCTTAGCTCCGCTCAAATAGAAAGATTTGAGAAAACTATATAAATTAAATATGCACATAAAATAAATAGGGGACAGTTAGTAAAATATAAAAAATAAATCATCTAATGTTCTCGTTTTTTATGTTTTTAGACAATTTATACTATTGATTGTAAATATATCTAAACTTTAAAGTATACGGCAGTTTTTTGTATTTTTAATTTGTATAATTTCCTATTCTTTTGTATTTTAGCAATAATAAGGAAAATACTGGTGCAAAATTAGCACAGGATTGGTTATAGAAGGACATGTTTAGTAATCTTATGATTAACAATATAACTTATATAGTTTATAAATAATTTTAAGGTTTTTTATTTTACAGCTTAATAAAGGACTATTCATTTTGCTAACTACCAGTGTTTGAGTCTCCTCAAAGAATAAAGTTGGAAATTCTGACAAATAATGGATAGGATTCAATTAAGTCTCAAAATTTCATTGAAATAGAGCTATAAAATGACGTGAAATTAATTGATAATACTTTCAAATATATCTAAATATAATAGGTTTTGATGAATAAGTAACCACTTACAAGTTAGAAAGCATTAGTTTATTAAAACATTCAATATCAGCTAAGTTTCCAAACCAATTAGACTTTGCCTGGCTCTTTTGAGTACTATTGCCTATTTGAAAGTTAAAAAGTTAGATATGTCACTTATTTATACTAGGAATAGCAAATGACAAAATATAGTTGCTCTACTCCAATAATTAAGGATAATCTTGGAGAACTGAACATCACACTCAATAATTAAGAAAATCTTAATTTAAGTTCTTAAATTGACAAAATTTAAACTTTATATAGTGAAACCTATTGAGTTGGAACAATAAGTTATCTCAGTCAATAGTAAAAATTAGCTCTAATTAAAACCAATTTCGATCTTGGATTATGAAACTTACAAACTAATCAAGAACAATATCACTTGTTTATCTAATAAAAAGCACTAAACTGTTGGAATCTATTTGGGCATATTCTTTAATAAAATTCCTTTATCTTTTTTTTTACACCGATATTTACTATAATTATTTATCCATTTTTAGATTAATACTGTTTTTTCAATTTAGTTATGAAAATAATTTCCATATTTATTTCCAAGCAAAGAAAATTTATAAAATTAAAGTTTTGAAGTAATTGTATTTTTATTCTATTAAATTTTTTATAGTTATGAATAAACGAATTTTCTTATATAAAATTATCAATAATAGATTTTATGAATATTTCATTTTCATTAAATTAATTAATAAAGTTTACTTGCGAATTTAAAAGCTTAATTCAATATAATATCAAGAAAAATATATCAAAAATATTTTCATTAAATTAATGGATATTACTACTATATAGATATTAACTTTTTTATAATTAAAAAGTTTAGAGAATTTTTTACAAATAATTTTAATAAAAATATACAGTTTAAATTAGTTATAATAAGAATATGGAAATTTTGTTTTAAATTATGATTTTAAAGGCATTTATTAATCCTTTAACAATCTATGATTATTCTAATTAACTGTTCAAATGTGATATTCCAGATTTTATTTCTCAATCTTTGTACATAAATTACACTGTAACAATATTGATGAATACTTTCCTTTACTCTTTGAATGATACTTAGGTGATTAGTTACAACTTCGATTCTATACAATCCTCTTCAAGAAAATATGAATGAAATTTTTTAATTAATTTATTGAAATATGATGTCTTGGAATATGGGGACTATCTCGCTATTTAAGAGTTCTACTTGCTTAGAAATTTCAAGCAATTTTACGAATACAATTGTATCTTCGTGTTTTATGGGCTAGATAATGAAAATTAATTCACTAGTATTTTTAACAGCGATACTAATGTTCTATTCCATAAGAAGTTATGGATAAAACATAGACTGAAGAGTGTTATAAGTTAGATATGGCTGTAAGAACCTCTAAAATTGCTGATAGATCAAACGAATAAATGATTAAATTTGAAAACAATCTTAGCTTTTGCAATTACCCATTGACTTTTTTATCAATTTAACCAAAATTTGTATATGTTGGCGACTATAACTTATCTACAAGCCAAATAGTAATTTAGTTAAACAGGGATCTGAACAATTCTTACGAATATAAATGCAACATTAACAATAGATAAACTCAAGAATTTCTACAAAAAATCAATCAAACTCACTATGCTTGCGAATTAGATCTGAATTTGAAAAATGACCTATATTTATTGATAAAGCTATTGATCATTTTACTCTTGAAAACAAAATTACTAAAAATGATAAATAAATTGAGCTATAAAACGCTTTTAACTTTGTCAAGCTTATAAAATAATTGCCTAATGTTAATCTTGTTAAGCCTACAGCCATAAATTCTTATAGTTAAAACCAGTTTAGTAAACTCTAGTTTGAATAAACAGGTATTAATGAAAATATAAATTTAAGCAATATAGAACTTTCAGTCATTTTTAATGGAATTTAATCGATACAATTAGACATTATTGATTTGAATATGGTAGAACTTTCGTTAAACAAGCAAGATATTGTTACATTGAATTCTTATATCGATTTATTATTCAAAATAAAATTGGATAAGTAGTTCTACATTCAATACACAATAGGATAAATTTAAATATAAATATTGCCAAAACTTGAACTTGAAGATAATAGAGAGGATTTTATAATATGTAACAATAGTTATAGTGAGATGCCCTCTAATTTTATTGACACAATTTCACAATTTAAGTTGTTAAATATTAATTATTAAGAGATTAGGATTTATGGGGTTATTTTTAAAAGTAAAAATCAGACAATTTTATTAAGGATAATAAATTAAGGAACTACTTAAGATTTAATGATTTAACCTATTTTCTCAGATAAACCGGAATATTTAGAATACTATGAACTTCTCTTTGATTTTACCTACTATAATTGAATTTACTACTATAAATTTGTATATTTTATTAAAAATATACAAAGACACTGAAAATTAAGTTTAAAATTATCATTTATAGATTTTCAAAAGATTCTTGCCAACTCTGCAAGTAAAAAACACTTTTATTAGTGATAATGGTAAATATCTCAAACTTGAATTTTAAAATGGAATAAAGGATTTGGAGATTTACAAAGATTAAGCCGAACTATAATGTTTAATAAATGATTAATTGGAAGTTGAATTTGATATGGGCAATAGAGTATGCTAATTCGATTACAATTCTCAAATAAAAAACTTAATTAAATTGAATAATGATGGCAACTTAGAAATCTATTTTAAATTATAATGGAAAAATAAAACTGTGTTAAATTCATAAAAAGTTTATGTTTTTAAGATAAACCAAGTTTAAATCGAGAATAAATAAATATTTTGGAATTTTAAATCGTTTAAAGTATCCTTGGTTATAGATTCAAGTTAATCTAAACTTTTAAAAAATTAAAATATTAATGAACTTCAACTTAGTTCAATAATTTAAGAATTAAAGTAAGGATATGAACCCTTGGATGTGTTAAGTGTAACAATACTAAACAATTTTGATAATTCTTAAGTAATTGGCCAAACATCAATATTAATTGAGTTCAAATTTTCTAATGAAATGATATATGGTTTATCAATGCAATAACCACATTGAAGTTATAATAAACTCAGCCTTAAAATATCACACACAAGAGTTTTATTCTTAGATAATGACTACTATCTTTTTCTACTCTTATTACGGATATTAAGCTCTACAATCCAATTATTTTAAAATCTATATAATACAAAATGGAAACTGAAAATTTATATATTCGCAGTATAAATCATATGCCAAAAGAGCTTTTATAAAGGGCTAAAAATTATTAGGGAAAAATTATAATTTTATATTTTTTATACAATGCATTAAAAATATAATTCATATTACTTTAATTATAAAAATAATTAATTGATTATAAATTTTTTTAAAAAAATTAAAGTTTTATTACAAATTAAGAAAAAATAGGAGAATAAAAATGTTTTTATTTATATTTTAATTATATTCCCAACTTTTTCATGAAGTTTACATCATGATGTACATTAATGATAAACAACTGAATATTAGCTGTTACAGTAGGACTGCTGATCATCACGTAGAATTTTCTGATATGATTCTTACACTGACAAACTTCAAGCAAATAATTTTTAATTAATTAGAATAAGGAGATATAGCAAGATTAAAAGAAATATATCAAGTTTCAGTTATGCTAATGATTGGAGATAAAGAGATTTCATTGAATAAATTATTAGGAGATATTATGTTCTATTCAAAGCCATTTATTGTACCAAACTAAACGGAAAACACTAAAATATTGATTCATTAAGAGTAAAAGTTTAATACAGCTTTTGATAACAACGGAAATTTCTTGAATCTAAGCAGGCAATTGGCTTAGTTTTAAAATAAATTGTTTGATGATTTTGATTATCAATAATAATTATTAAATTAACAATTAACAAATAAATTTTAAGATTAAAGCCAAAATCATAAAACATAAACTGAAAATGTAAATTTCACAATAAATGAAATCTAACCTCAAGCGCTTTTATTTAATGAAAAGGGTTTCAATTATTTGATAAAATTTAAGCTGAAAAATGACAACGGATTTAATGATTCTTTGGAAGATTTTTATTGTCAAATGAAATACATATATGATTCTCCGATTAAAAGTAGATATACTTATTTTGATTCAAACTCCACAGTTTATTGCTATTCTACTTTTGAGGTTGGAGTTTATTTTCAAAGCGATTAAGATATATAAGTTGCATAAGTTTAATTAACAAATCCATCTAGCACTTTAGTCAATCTTTTATTATTCATTAATTTTAAATCAGATACCTACTGTACTAATTAAGGATTCAAACATAAAATTATAATTAAAGGCTGCTTAAAGTTACACCTTAAACTAAAATAGTGATTTCTAAGTAATAATAACTGGTGACTTTAGCTTTAACTAGAAATATGGAATTTAAAGTCAATGTGTTTTTGAAAGAATAGGCTCATCTATATTTACAGTGATTAACAGCACCTAAGGATTTTGTAAAATTCCAAGATATCCTATGAAAGACAAAAACATTACTATGATATTTTTACAAGATAAGGATAGACTCGATAATATTGACTTGCCTGTTTTTACCATTGCTTTTGATTTATTTATTGTTATATATACTTTTAAGAGACAAAATAATGAACTAGCCTCTAGCTACAGACTATTTAATTAATCAATCGCTTAATCTAATACTAATAATTACCAGTAAATCCCTTAAGTTCCTTAATCTTTTCTTTGAATCAAAGAAAGTGAAATCATACACAAACCTCTTTAATTAATTAGCAAATCACACAATGTCATAGAAGTACCTTAAAACTACGATGTAGTTTTCTAATTTAAGTTAAAATAGCATTTAATATAAAACACTGAGACTGTGTTTTATGTGTAAATAAAGACATTATTGTAATCTTTATATAACATTGAATTTGAATACGTGTTCTAAAATAAAGTAGAAATTAAAGATTACTATAATTTCGAATATTAAGTGACTATTCAAAGGAAGAGCTTTAAATTATAATGGGTATCTTTTTTAAAAATACTATTGTATTAACGCTTATTTTTATAAAATCATGAAAAATTTAAGTTCGACTTTTTTATCAAAAACCTAATATTAGGAAAGTCATTTTTATATTTAATAATTTAAAGCCATGAAATAAACTTTTGAAAATAATTTATTTATGAAAAAATTATTACCTCTATCAAAATTATTTCTTAAATATTGAGAAACAAAATAGCAAATTCTTTCCAGTTAAATATTATTAACTACGAGAGAAAGACTCTAGTATACACAGAAATTCTAATTTAAAAAAATCTAAGATTAATAAATGTGGCTCCAAATACAGTCATAAGACATGTTGATAATTATATTGTTCTCAATATCGAGAATTTGATTGCAGACAGTGATACCTTAACTATATAATGCTAAAATAAGACTTTAAATCATGATAAAATTAGATATCTCAATAGTTCAAGCTTACTTTTGTTTTTTGACGACTCTGATATACTCTCTTCATTTTAAACACTCAAATCACTTATTATACATCCTGAATTATTTATCATAGTTTATAGACAATATATTGAATGCCAAATTGCTAACTCCCCACTGGGAGTATTTTAATCTTTTAGCTTGAGCATAAATTATAAACCGTCAGTTAAAAATGTAACAGCCTACGAGTTGCAATACCAAACAACATCAATTCATTTGACACTATAAAAGTAAATTCCTTATCAATTTGAAAAACATTTCAACTGCTCGCTTTCAACTGCTTAACTAGAGACCGAAGTTTAAACAAACAAAGTGATCTCATTAATTTAAGCTGAAGTAGACTATAGTAATTTCATTTGCAATGCTACTTATATGGGTTATGAATTTATGGACTAACAAGTGGTGCTTAACTATGGCGTCAATGTGATATAAATATATCAGCTTAAGATTCAATATACAAGGGAAATTATTCAAGATAATCAGACTAATGTAAGAGATAAATACGAAATGAGAATATTGTCAATACCAAGTTAGGTAAATGGTTAAAACTTGTTCTATGTTAAGTATCTCAGCTCTTATCAACAAGATCATTTAATTAAAAAAAAAAGTTAAAATTCTTTTTACAATTAAAATTTATAAATTTTTTATATCAGACTGCCTTTTACGAACAAACTTATCAGAAGCCAAAAAATGTACTATACAATATCCTTGCATTAAATAAAACTTAAAATCTCACAAGCCCAGACACAATAAAAAATTAGAAGGTATTTGAAAGAAACTCGACAATTGATCTAATTTCCACTTAGTACCTTAAATTTTTTCTTAGCAATAATTTTTATTTAATTTATAACATTATTCTTGAATACAGAAGAAATTTAGAATTTTCAATGCCGATCTATATGACTTCTGCTAACTTAATAAACTAAAAAGGGCTGGAAAATGTTAATTAATTTTTTACACTAAAGTAAACTATAGCTAAATAATATATATTTTTATTTTCATACAAAGATCACATATCAACTTAACTTATTTTAGATCTTGAATTATTATTTAAAGTTTAATTTAGACATAAAAAAACATTTTGACTCATGGTTTTGAAAATAAATTATTAAATTTAGTATATTTTTATTTTTCCACAATAAACTAAACCATACTTTCTCATTTAGCTTTATCTAATCCTGAGTTTTACTTCAATTTTACAAGCTTTAACGACTTACAACTTTCCTCATCTTTTGCATAGGTTTTTGATAATTTAGCAGACTATGGAAGATTTATTCCGCTTTATAAAGAATTCCCAAGCATTAAATATTTCCAAGGCATGCTTAAAGTAGTATATAGTAATGATTTCTATAAGTTTATACCCATTTAAAAGCTAGTAACATCGCCAAGTATTAGCTCCACCACTCTTCCAATGATTGAAACTGTTTCTTAACTCTCTGAAGATTCAAGATAAGCTCATGAAATTGTTTCTTTGTCTGCTACTTTCTTTGAGACAAAAAGAGAAACTTACTGATAGTATAATGTGATCGATATCCCTCTTCTTCTGATATTCCTATTAGACTTATATAAAGAAGAATAGCATCTTCTAACATTAAAAAAGGGCAAAAATATCAAGATTATTTCCAAATAGAGCCATAATAAGTACATAACACAACTCATGCTACTTTCAAGATTGAACCAGGAATGGCAAGAGGAGTTTATTAAGTAATTGTGAGCGTAAAGCATCGAAGACAGTCTGAATTAATTATAAATGGTATTTATTAGACAAGCTATTAGTGAAAGTAAGCTACAGTATACTATGCCAACTAGCAGAAATCTTGCATAAACATTCATTAAAGTTATTTTCATTAATATGTGTTCACACTAATTGATTCCATTATATATTTTTATTCGATGGCTAAATAAACTTGACCTTTTCCACAAATGATTTACCACTCTTTTCATCTATAAAATCAAGAATCTCTACTTTATCAGATCTAAAACTTCTCTGCAGATTATACACCTCTCCATCCAAAACACTAATAACCTAAGGCTAGGCTATATAAATAGCTTAAAATGAATTTGGCTGTAATATAAATTTGTCCAATTAATCCAATATTGTTGACCTGTGCCCTTCTCAATCTTATTTGCCAATTAATTGGAAGATCTTTGTAAGACATAATAAGTACCAAGAATAAGAAATTATATCAATTAACTAAGGCTTTAAACTAGTCAAGAAGCCTTATTTGATTTCCTTGAAGTAAGGAAGCGTGATTTTATCTGGAAGTAATAGCGTGACTCTACGATTTACTATGAGTAATTTCATATAAGATAAAACTTACTGCATTCTAAGTAACAATTATGGGAAGGTTACTGTGATTGATTAAATAAGTAATTTTTACATGTGCTTATTGACTTTAGATAGTTATCAATACTCTTAAAACCTGCAATTGGCAAATAATATTGATAAATACATTCTTAAAACTATTCGGTAGCTTAAATTTATTAAATAACTTATAATTTCATGTTTATCCTTTTATATGTTTTAGATATAATAATTGAAATTCAAATATATTAACCTGAATATAATCAATATTTGTATAGTAAATTACAAATTTTATTATAAAAAGTTAAATAATTAATTAATGTTTACAATATTGATGATCCATTATCTATTGATAGAATAAACAACTCAAACATAATTTAAACTAGTTAATAGATTCATATTGTCAAGTCTCAGTTCTTTGTTCCTGACCCTATAATTGATTCTCAAAAGATTATTATCATGCAAGGATAAAAATAAGCGTTCACTATTTCAGCAAACTAACCATCCACTGAATTCAATGACTATTAATCCATCCCTTTGACTTGCAGATTTTACATTTTAAATGATTTGAAAAGCATTGCATTCTGGACAAATTGTCAATTCTTTAACTCATAACTTTCACAAATTTAAATTACTCTCAAGCAACATTCATTAAATAAAGGTACTTATCGTATGTAATTAGTAGTTGATGGAACTTTTTCATCAAAAATATTTGATAGCATTGCTATTGAAGTCTATCCAAACCCATGGCTTATAGATATTTATCCAAGATACTACTTAAAGTAGAGTACACTTTTTAAGCATGTTATGCTTGTAGGGAGAGGTTATAATGAATTCTTAATTAATGAAGGTATTTTAATGTGTAAGATGCAATATATCATGCCTTTTTCTGGGAAGGTTTATGTATAAAGTTTAGATCTCAAAGCCAAGATTTTAAGCGATTAAATTATAAGATGCATTATTGAAGAAAAGTACAGCAAATATTTAATTGGTCTACGAGATACTCTAAACAATGTGTATTTCACAATGACCCTTTATCTAGATAAATAGGAAATCTAACTCACTAAAATATAGGGCTAAACTCCTTAAGCTCTTAACACTCTGCACATTAATTTGTTATATTCGGAACCAACTTTCATAAGTTTTTCATCATCAGCATAGGAAAATGACTTGAAAATTTCATCATCAAAATCTAACATACTAAGAGAAGTCTCTTACTCAATATATACAGTAAATTATCTCTGTAGTTTCTATTAATATGGAAACCATACCAATCTAATAGCTGAAACAACTCTTTCGAATATCAATATGGATGGTAGTAATTCATAGATAGCAAATTTTTATTGTGAAATGCCTTAATTGTCGAACATGAATGCAGTAACAGGAGTTGATAAATTAGAGGTAGTTATTCATTTAGTTAGAACTCCTCTAAGTTATTGATAAAATTTATTGTTAAAAGAAGAAAATAATAAATTAATTTTTTTTCAATAAAATAACTATAGTTTAATAAATATTTTTTGAAAAAATCCTAAATAAAGCAATAATATATAGGGGCTCTTGATCCCTAAAAAGAACGCATCAGTTAAAATAGTCTAACATTAAATCTTATTCCTTAGGCTAAAATTACGAGACTTGAGCCGCAATACGTTTATAATTTAGCAAAAATTAAGTATATCACTGTAATCGGGGAAGACTTCTTTTATTCATAGAACTTAGTTTGTATATTTGAAGGTTCAATAGATAATTAAATAGTTAAATCTATTTATGAAAGTCCTGGAAAAATTCAATGCCCGTTGACTAAAATATCACATATCACTTAAACTATGCAATAATCGGTGTCAAATGACGAAAGAAATACTGAGAGTAATTAACTAGAGGGTTACATAATTAAAAATTTACCAAACTTAAAAAGTCTAATTACTCCTGGTCAAATTCTTGCTAATACTTAAACTGATATAGTGGTACAAGGAACTTTTCTTGCAAACTTAGATAGAATAGCAATCAAATTCATTCAGAAAAGACTTTATGATGGCGAATTTTATTGTAATATAACTGTTTCTGATAGCTCATAAGCAATCTGTCATAATGTAACTTTACCAAGACCAGGAAAATATTAAGTTTATATTGTTCCTAATAGAGATAGCGAGTAGATATTAAAGACAAATCTTATTTTAGAGTCACAGGAATGGGTTTAGAAATAATTTGTCCCAGTTCCTAAGATTCCATTACCATCTGTTACTACAGCTTTAAACATGGAAACTCCGGTTGTTATATAATCCTTAAGTGTGAATCTAATTACCTTAAATTAGATTGTACAGATTAATAAAATATTATAAACTAAGTGATATTCATTATTTTTATAAGAATTTTAAATTAACGGAATGAACTTCAAGAGTACTTTAGACTATTATGTCACAGTTTAATTTAGGAATGAATAGCTATATTTTACTCAAGCTACTTTTATTAGCTCTAATCAGTTATCATTGACTTTTATAATTTAAACTATATCTAATATTATATTTTAATTTCACGATTATAGCACTCCCATTTAATAACAAACATAATCAGAGTGCGGTTAGGTCAAGGTTAGAGATTCTAATGGAAACTCTCATTAAGCAGTGGCAAAATCACATGTTAGAATGACAAATCTTTGTTACATTAATGACTTTTAAGTTTAAAATCTCACACTTACTGAATTCCCATTCAGTATATCGGCTTCGAACTATCATACTAAAATTTACTTAACTAAGGAAACTTATGATTATACAATTTTAAGAAATAAAACTTATAATTTAATTACTAGTATAAAATTAGAATATGAAGGACTTGGGACTTAAAATTGTAACACTAATTAAAGTCATGAATATTTGGTATGTGGAGTATAAGAAAATACTAATCAAGTAATTACTGAAGTTAGATTGTGGATTAAAATCAATGATTAGTTTAGATTTTCAGTTAGTCAAGTATTCAGATATTATAAATACTTAACAATAGATAGCATATCTCCTTCTAATCAAATTATGTAACTAGTAGATAAAGAACTGATTATCTAAAGCCAAAATTTGCTAAACATTAATACTTTATCATGCATATATCTTGGCCCATAGATACCAAAAATGTTAATTTAAGGAATTTTTATATCTTCTACATCTATGAAATGCCCTTTAACTAGCGATACTTTCGATAATAAACAGATATTAGTACACATCACTCTCAATTAGAAATATTTTAGCCGGGTAAATTAAACTTCTACAGGAAAGTTGTTAACTTATGTAAGAAGTAATTAGGTAGCACCTGATTTCTAAGCATTATATCCTCAACTTAACTTTAATCTCAATTCATTAGTGGATGCTTAAGCTGCTAAAGAATAAGCTTAATAAACTACTCTATAGTAAAATCTCAATAATGAGTTAAATGCCATAATAATTTATGCAGTAGATAAAACTCAAATTCTTGCGGGACCTTGGACAAACAAGAAAGTATTGACTCTTTCAGGAATAACACAACAACCCTATCTTAAGCATTGAATTTGTAACTTAGGACACATTATAGTTTCTGAGCCAACATTATATCGTTTGTTATTCGTGGTTTCGGACAGTCAATAGTTTAATTCTGTGATGAACCAAATGACTTGTTTCTTTAAGAAAGAAATCATTCGCTAAGGATCTTATTGTTTAGAGCTATAAATTACAGATCCTAACACTAGAACTATTACTTGCTAAAAAATAATTTAGGTAGTTCATATACCTACTATTTCAGTGATATAGTCAGCTTAACTAAATACACACAGCTATATAATATATACTTAATTAATGGGATATTATCTTAATAATTGGTCGAATTCATAGCTGTGCTTCAATTTTTACTATAGCGATGAGTTATAGATGCCTTTTAAAATAAAGTACGATTAGCTTTCAGCTACAGTTTTATAAATTGGTAAACAATTAAAGTGCTAGATAAGTGAAGTAATATAAACGCCAAAATTACTATTTCCTCTTAACTATATTGGATAATATTGTAATAATCTATTAATTTTTTCATTATTGCCTTTTTTTAAAAAATCACTACCTTCAAGTTATTATAGTTATCAAGAGCAAACATGTGATAAAGGTGATTTGTTTTATGGGCTTAGCAATATTAATATTAAAATTTATTAATAGTAACATATTACATCTTATTTTTTTAATTAATCTGATTTAATTCTTTTGTAGATATATCTTCTTGCATAAAGACAACTTATTATGAAAGTATATCAATAATATCAACTCTTAAATAAAATAAATTAAGAAAATATATTCTTTATATTGTGTTTTAAATGCAGTTTTATTCTATTATTTAAGAAATTGAAGTTTAAGGGATAACTAACATTTAATAATAATTTTTTTGTATATTTGAAAATATAATTATTAATTTAATATTTGGAATTAAGACTATTTCTATGACAAAAGCTACAAATGGAAAAATAGAAATATTTACCCAGTTTTTTTACAGTCTCATTTAGTCTCAATATAATAAATATACGATTGGTTATATTTTTATCATTATCATAATTGATCCAAATGACCCAAATTTATAGCTTAACTTTAGACAATTGTATCATCCAGGTGCTCTAATAGGTATATAAGGTTACTTCCTAAACAATACTAAATTTACATCAATAATCAAATTCACTTTAGCAAGTGACAGTTCAATCTCCCTTTTCTCTTTTACTTGTACATTGAAATCTCCGACTATTAAAACTTGCTAATTACCACTGTTATATGCCCAATATGGAGACTACTTAATATCTATATATGAACAGGAAATATACTAATAGATAAGTGATGCAAATCAGTTAATGATCACTATCTTACCAAAGCAAGTAATTGATAAAGTCAGTACAACTTCATATGTTTCACCTATCTCATAATTTATGAAATCATAAGTCTACTTGATTAACTACAAGATCAAATTTACTGCAGGAAGCTCATCGAATACTTTATTCCTGTCAACTTATAAATAGCAGTTCTTGGACTAAACTATATGCAGAGTTTCTAATAATCAGATGATTATTTAATTAAACATGACTTGGGTAGCTGACGATACTTTGCAATGCTCGTTTACTAATTATTACAATTATCAACCTCAATGCATAGAAGTAAGCATTAATAATGGAAAAGACTACACTTCTAATTGTCGAGCTGAAATTACTTCAGTAAGGCTACCACTAGATGATAGTTTCACTCCAAAATAGACTTTACTATTGAACAGCTAAATTATCACTATAAGTGGTTAAAATTTTATAGCAGGTCAACTTTATAAGTGGTACTTCAAACCTGTAACTTATAACGAAACTAAAAATTAATAAGATGAATTGATAAGCTAATAAGACTACAATCAATTTGTAGATGCTGTTTATATATCTGCTACATTAATAACATGCCAAGTCCCTCTTTCAAAATAGAATTACACAAATTAATTAAGCGTATACTTGTGCTCCCAAGGTTTGTTAATCAAGAAATTTGAGGAATTGTTTACTTATTTAGATTACATAAACTTAATATCCAATTACCCAGTAAGAGGAAGTAAGAAAGGTGTAACTCTTATCATAATTAAGCTAGAAAATCTTCTTTCAACAAGTGAAATAGGATACATTCCTAAATGTAAATTTTCCTTCAATTTCATGCAAACTGGAACAACATTCCTGGTGACAGCAACTCGCTTAAATTAAACACATATTTTATGTCTTTCCCCGAATATATAAATAAATTGAAATAGATTGATTCTTTTATGATAGCTATAGTAGCTTACTTTAACGACATTACTGACATCTATAAAGACATTTATATAACAGTAAACAATTTATACGGTACATTTCCACCATAACAGTCCTTACTCTATACTTATCTAAAAGATTACCAACTAATATCGACGACTCCAACATCTTCGTACATTGACTAACTAATAACTCTTAAAATAAGTGGCAAAAATATCTTAAATGTTCATAGTTTACCACTTAAATTGGTTGTACAGTAAACAGGAGAAGTTCATTAATTTAAATAAGGAATTATATGGATTGATGATTCTACTCTTATAATGCAAATGCCCTCTGCTAAGAATTGGAAATTTCAATAAACTAATGAATATTGCTTCCATTTTATTATAATATAATGTATTAATTGTTAAAATAGCTAAGTTTAGGTCAGAGTAGTAAAATTATATTTGAGTTTGAATGATGGAGTGGATTGGACAAATGATGATGTCACATTTACATTTTATGATGACCCTTTAATGACAAGATTAGATAAATATACGTAAGAATTTAATTTTTCAATAACCTTTTTCATATTGTTAAATTACTTTAAAGAAAAAGGTTTTATTTTATAAATGATTTTCAAAGATTGTAGTCATTTTCGAAATCAATTAATTAATAGTGCAAATCTGAAAGGTAATGTGACAGTCACTATTTTCGGTGTAAACTTTAGGAATGATGTGAATAAATGCCTTTTTGGGGCAACAGAAGTTAATATACTTTTTTTAAATATATTAAATTTTAAAGTGACTCCTTCTTTCATGAGTTCTAATTAAATCTAATGTATCTGCCCTCTATCAGACAAAGTCCAGCGAGTGAGAATTAGAGTGTTGGTTTCATATAACTATGTAATTGAATCTTCTATCCTGACATTTTACTACGTTGATGCTACTCAGATCAATGCTTTAATACCTAAAGAAGGGTAAATCGATGGTGGGAATACAGCTAAGATAGTAGGCAACTTTAGTCTCTTTTGGTATTCAGATTTTGACTTATATTTGGGAGGAATACTAATTACTGATTTTATAACTAAATCAGAAACTACGATAGAGTTCGTTTACAATAAATTTACAAAACTTGATTTTAAAAATTATTTATATCTTATAACTTGATTGTCCCACCCGTAACTGAACCAAAGGATGTAGACATTAAATTCGTATTTGATGGTCTAACTTATACTAATGAGACAATTTATTACTCCTACAAAATTTGTTCAGATCTAACTTTATAATTAAGCCAATTATAATCAATTCAACGCTAATGATTTGTGAAACCCCAAGACATGAAGAAGCGGACAATCTAAAACTTGAATTGATATTTAACGAAAATGTTTACATGTCAAAGAGTGGATTCAAGTACACATATTACAATGATTTGCAGATAAACTACTTAGATCCTGCATTTATCAGCATGAGAGCTGGGTCAAACTAAGTAAGAGTTTATATTTATGGAAATGGATTTATTAATACAAGTGAATTAATGGTAAGAATGAACGGTGATAAATTTAAGCCAATATTCCATTGTACTAAAGTGATTAGCTTTTTAGCTCCTAATGTAAATTAACAAGGGCCATATTATTTATTTGTGGCAAATAACGGATAAGATTTTCAAAGAGGAAGTTCTTATGTAGTTCTTACATACTACAAACTACTAGGGGTGTTTTACCTTAGCCATTAGAAAGTGTAGATTGGTAATAATTTAATTATCACTGTTTATGGATACAATTTTCCTACTTCTGGAAAATTCTACTGTGTCTTTGGGAGACCAGACATTCCTCCCCGCATATAATACAATAACTTAGCTACTCTTAACACTACTAACCAGTTGACTTGTAGTATACCAAACTATTCAGGAAATTTAAATACGTTTACTGTTATAAACTTTAGAGTCTCTTACAATCTACAAGAATATTAGGGTGATTTAAGACTACAATATTATCCAAAGTTAATGATCACTTCCTTTAAAAATGCTTAAATTACTCAAAGTTAATCGATGATTGTATTAACAGTAGATGGATCCAACTTTATCAATCAGCTAGCGAACTTACTTGCTTGCTCGTAGATTAAAACATCAAACACAAGGCTTTCAATATTCTGTACTAAAGTTCGAATCAAATTATATGTAGTTTCGACATGCTTGATTCTGGATTTTATGATCTATATATCTCTAATAATGGTCATTAGTATGAAAAAGCAATTGATTAATTAGAAATTCTTGATTCTAAACCCCTTATGAAATATATTTATTAGAAATTAATAAGTTCCATAAATATTGTCTATGATTCCATTTTTTTCATTTTTCCTAATTCATTATTTATATCTTTTGAAAACTTTATTTATAAATTTACCATAATAAATTATAAATATTATCATAATAAAATAATAAATTAGATTGAACAAAGATAATCATTTTAATAGATTCTCGAATATACAGACCCAGTCATATTTATATATATATATATATATATTATATATCCCTTCTTATAAAGTTATAAGCTTTATATAAGTTCTAAATGTTGAGCCAAAGATAACTTAACAACAAACACTAAACAGAAGATCTTTGTATAGGCTAATAATTTACTCCCAGAAAGTGCTTGTTTCTTTGAAGTTATCAATTCTGATTATAAAGTAGTCGTGAAACAAAGAGATAAAACCCCAAGAGTAATTTTTTAGAGAATCGTGGGTTGTTAAATTTTGAAGAAATTAAGTAGGAATTAATCGAGAAAAAGTCAAAACCATTAGAGAGATTAGAAAACCAGTGGAAAGTGAAAAATTAAAAAAGTGATTTATTAAACTTTAATTTAAACTATTAAACGATTAAATATTTAAAATTACAAAACATGGCAGACTTTGTTGCAGTCGAGTCTTTCAGCGAATACTGAGCTAGCGGGGCGAACTTAAGGTCATTTTTTAGCCCTTCGAAATCTAGGAGGAATTTGGGTGCTCGGGGCACACAGCACCTGCCCTGGCGAAAGTTGCGCTTGATGTAGTATTTGCAGTCTCCCGGTCTACTAATTAATCACAACTCTCACTCAAGACAGCTGCATTAGGGAATGCCCAGTCTCTCATGCGTAGAAAGACCAGTCGGAGATGTCATCGCCTGGAAGGAAGATCTGCTCTTGAGCATTGGCCTTGAGGAATTGCGATACCTGGGCGCGGGGATCAAACAATGGGTACTGAGTGGCATCGGGCGCCTACCTATAGGCAAGCAGGGAGGCATTCAGCTGCTCCACGAGTTAAGTAGAGGAGTGCTCGGACATCGGGACCTCGTCATGAGTCGACAATGGCTGCTCGACTAGGGGCTGCGCAAGACCTGTACATTCTTTGATGGCTTGGCCTCAGGAGGAGCGCTAGTGGTAGCAATTGCAGTGGATTAGTGCTCTGTCTACTCTTCAGAGCTGTTGGACCCCCTTCGCCAGGGAGGCTTTTAACGCCCTTCTCCTGTAGCGCCTCAGGATTCCAATTCAGACATGGGGTGGAAAAGGGGCTTGGGCTTAAGAGGAAAAGCTCAGTGATCCAGAGGAAATCTCTAAATGAATTCCTAATAGCCTTTGAAGAAATCTGCAACTCATGTTAGAGGAAATCTAGGTTGCCCTCTTAGTCTGCAACTGTGCTTGTGCATGATGACTTCGCGCAACTCCCTGGCCAAAGAAGGGGGTCCAACAGCTCTTATGAGTAGACAGAGCACTAATCCACTGCAATTGCTACCACTAGCGCTCCTCCTGAGGCCAAGCCATCAAAGAATGTACAGGTCTTGCGCAGCCCCTAGTCGAGCAGCCATTGTCGATTCATGACGAGGTCCCGATGTCCGAGCACTCCTCTACTTAACTCGTGGAGCAGCTGAATGCCTCCCTGCTTGCCTATAGGTAGGCGCCCGATGCCACTCAGTACCCATTGTTTGATCCCCGCGCCCAGTATCGCAATTCCTCAAGGCCAATGCTCAAGAGCAGATCTTTCTTCCAGGCGATGACATCTCCAGACTGGTCTTTCTTCGCATGAGAGACTGGGCATTCCCTGATGTAGTTGTCTTGAGTGAGAGTTGTGATTTATTAGTAGACCGGGAGACTGCAAATACTACATCAAGCGCAACTTTCGCCAGGGCGTGTGCTGTGTGCCCCGAGCACCCAAATTCCTCCTAGATTTCGAAGGGCTACAAAATGACTTAAGTTCGCCCCGTTAGCTCAGTTTTCGCTGAAAGACTCGATTTCAACAAGTTCTGCCATGTTTTGTAATTTTAAATATTTAATCGTTTAATAGTTTAAATTAAAGTTTAATAAATCACTTTTTTAATTTTTCACTTTCCACTGGTTTTTCTAATCTCTCTAATGGGTTTTGACTTTTTCTTCGATTAATTCCTACTTAATTTCTTCAATATTTTATCAACTCACGATTCTTAAAAAATTACTCTTGGGGTTTATCATAAATGGTATTTTATTTAACTCAAACATGCTAATTTGTAACACTCCAGACTACTCTTAAATGGGTACTGTAGATGTTCAAATGAGAATATCTTATGGCGAGGACGCTCTAAAAACTTAGAGCAATAGCTTTGTGGAATTGAAGTTTGTTGATAGATGCCCACCAGGTTATAGCTATAGAGATAATAGAATCATGCCTTGTCCTTAAGGACACTTTTGTATAGGGGGATCCTAATCTAGATATCCCCGACCATGTCAAATTGGGTATTACTAAGATAAATCTCAATCTAATTATTGTAAAGGGTGTAGCAAAGGATATTTGTGCCCATTTGCACGTATGGAAGAGCCCATAATATGTCCAGAAGGATTCATTTGCTCAAGAGAGAAATTAAATTCTCCTAATCAACAATGTTCTAAAGGATCTTATTGTTTCAGAGGAACAATGAGTGAAGACATTCAAAATCCCAATCAAATAAAGATATTAAATATTTTTTTTGAAACTTTTTAGTAAAATTCCTTTTTCTGAGATTTTGTCAAGAATTGATTCTTTTTTAGAACTTTTAATAAATTTCCCTTATTTTTTCAACTCCTGATATATAAAACTATGTGTAATTATTTTATTACTTCAGTTAAAGAGAGAAGTACGATTATAATAAATATTCAATCTAAAAAATAGAATCTTATCAAGCAAATTTGTTTCAAAAATATAAAAAAAGTAGAAAAAATTTATATCTTGATTATATTACAAAGAAATTTTAATTGTACTACTTGATTTGTCCGTGTCTGAAAAATAATTTTAAAAAATGTTATAAAACATATTATTATTAGAATTATATGCATTAATAATAAAAATTTAAGAGTGCATTAGAAATATCAAATCATTTTTTAATCTTTTTGTTTTAAACGGTAAATATTCTTCATATAAGTATTTAATTTTCAGTTAAAAATATGATTTTTATTAATAAAATTGTAGCATAACTACATCAGTTTTAGTATAAAGGGTTTGATAACTGAGCTAAATTTATATCTTAATTTGCCATTTAAAGGTTAGCCAGGGTCATACTGCATATAAGGCATGAAAACTGGTGTTGTTACATTTATTGTTAGAATTTAATTTTAATTGTGAAAATTATATAAATTCATAGTTGAATTAAGTATGATAACTTTATAATATTTTGCAAATATATTGCTCCTATAAATAACTTTAACAACTTGAGAAATCTATCTAGTTACAATTAATTTATGAAAATTTAACATTTTCCCAAGAAATATTATTTGTAATATTGAAGAAAATTTAACATATTTAAAAGATAAAAAATATTTTAAATGAGTTTTTTCACATAATAATGCTAACTCTAGCACTCCAAGCCCTTGTAAATAAGGCATGATATGCTATGAAGGTGCATAAGATGTTGGTGGTTCAGCTTCTTGTCCAACTGGATACTACTGCCCATTTTAAAATAGTACAGGTATAATATGCCCTCCTAGACATTTTAGTCTAGATAGAGGCAATCTATTTCCTATTCCATGTCCTAAAGGTACGTTTAATATCCACTATGGCTAAAAGAATTGCACTTAATGCACACTTGGCAGATTTTGCACCTATTATTTGTCCACCAGGATATTTTTGTAACAAAGAGGGATTAGTTTTGCCAGATAACCTATGCAAAGCTAGTCATATTTGTGTGGGTGTGTAATGTCAGCTACTTCTGTGAAAGGAAGAAGCTGCTATATGGCAGTAAAGGTTGGAGATAATTAAGTTTGCTAGTGCAGAAAATTATATAGCTCTCTCTCTAATATACCTAATAGCGCACATAAATTTTACAATTATTTCTACGAACTTGATGTTTGCTGTATGAATGGAACTGAAGTGTCGAATTATATAGCCGCAATAGGTAAAAATTTTGGAATGGAAAAAGAATTCTTAAGTCATGCTTATGTCGTAAATACAATTGGAGCTGGTGAGGGAGTTAACTTCAAGCATTTATGGGATGGAATGAGGATAGTAGACAAGGCAGCTTTCAATAATGGATTAAATATTTCTGATAAGTTAACATTGCCTGTCGCTAAACACAGAAACATTCTAGTCAACTATTTTCACTTAATGTACATTAATTATCAATAAAGAATATGCCCTGGAGGTTATCTTTGCCTCGAAGGTGTTTATACTTACGAAGCAGATATGAAATTTTAGATACTATATGTTTAATTTTAATGATTTATAAGTATCTCATTTCGACTCCATTCCCTTGTCCAATTGGATCTTATTGCCTGAAAGGTTCTGATTCTGTGATAGGAACTGGATTATGTCCTATAGGTTTTTTCTGTGTAGCTTAAACTGAATTTCCGAAAGAAGCTGAGGAAGGCTTTTATACAGGAAATCAAGGAGCAGTCGAAGCATAGTAATTAGTAAGAAATATTGTAAATCCATATGACCATTAAGAAAATTTCACTATATCTATATTTTTTATAAAATACTTTAATCTCCATATTTAATCATTTGAATTGAATTATGATTCTTTTTTCTAGTTCAATAATCGCGACAAATAAGGTTAAATAGAATTAATACTTTGAATATATATTTTAAACTTAATTGCTATTTTGGTACCATAAAATATAATATACTTTACTTGTAGTAACTTAACTTTTAAGCTGACTTTTATTAATTTATCACAAATTTTTATTGAATTTTTGATTAATGCTAACCGGGAACATTTAAAAAAAATTAAATAATGTATATAATTATTGAAA
>ARYC01011948.1:0-10041 GCA_000711775.1 Oxytricha trifallax | reverse complement strand
CACCAGATATATAGTCATTTTCAAAAGTTATAGGGGGGTCAATTTGTCCATTTTTGCCATTTTCAAAATCTGTCCTGGGCCGAACCCTTCCCCGCCAATGTGCAGTCCCGAATTCATATTTCCTAAAAACTCCCGAAAATATCGATCCTGGTCATTTAGACCTCGCTGAACACGAATATCGAATGAGAATCAATTTATCTTTAAAACGCGCAAAGATATGAGCAAAATGAGCTATTTTTAGATATTTGCTTTTATAACCCTTGACTCTTCAGTTTGGGTTTTTGAGGTCATCAAAAGAGGGTCAAGGAAATTCATGAGGTGACCTGGAATTAAGCAAATCCACTAATTTGGGCTCCTGAACAAGAGTGTGACAGTGGAACACCAGATATATAGTCATTTTCAAAAGTTATAGGGGGGTCAATTTATCCATTTTTGCCATTTTCAAAATCTGTCCTGGGCCGAACCCTTCCCCGCCAACGTGCAGTCCCGAATTCATACTTACTAAAAACTCCCGAATATATCGATCCTGGTCATTTAGACCTCGTTGAACACGAATCAAAACCCCAAAATCCCTTAGTGAGGTTTATAAGTGCTTTGATTAGTAGGGTAAAGTTGGAGTTTTATTAGGGTTAGTAGAGAAAACGCAAGTTTAATGAGACTTTAATATGTATTTAATGAGTATTAGTTTAATTATATCACACGTAGTTTACTTGCTTGTCTTTGTTGTATCTCTTAAATCTCGCTTTCTTTAGTGGTTCGAGCATATCGTCTAAGGATTTTCTTGGATATGCTGGAGCTCTTACTATTATCTTCTCTACAATCTTCTTTATTTCTTAGCATACATCATCTTGTTTTATGTGCTTCTCAGCTAGATTTATTGATTATTTTTCATATTTTGTATTAATGTAAGTCATGCTTTCCATATCGCACTCTAAAATTATTGCAGCTACTGCCCAAACATCCCACTAAATAGAGGCATTAGTCCATGTCTCTCTGATTGGGAAGTAACCTGGAGTACCAAGAACCTTTGCTAAGGTTACAATCTCTTATCTTAAGGCTCTATTAAAATCGATTACAACTACTTCTAAAGGGCAAAGGTTTAGCATAACATTTTCAGGCTTCAAATCACTATGAACGTATCCAAGCTCGTGAAGTTCCTAAACACCCTTTATCATATTAGAAAGAATATCATTCAAGTCATCGGGGTATCTGTTTTAATATAGATAATCTCGGAGAGTCATTTCAAACTTTTTTAGCCTTAGTGCGATGAAACCAAACCCTAAAATAACACCATCTAGCTTGAGCAAATTCTTGCAATCTTTTTTCTAAGCCTCTCTAAGTACAATATATTCGTTAGCAAACTCATTTTGATAATGCTCGTTTTTAAGGAGATAGCTGAAAGGATATACCTTGTAGGCATAGTCATCAACCACTATGAGTTTTGATTTAGCAGGTACGTTTATATGTAAGTAGTTTTCAATACAACTGCTAAGGTCTACTGCATTTAGTGCAGGAATATACATGGCTCTCTCTTAAAAGCATGCTAAAAAGACATTACCAGCAGGTTGATTCATTAATTCTATTCGCTTCTGCCTTTTGAGCTTCTCCTGTTGTTCTTTTTAAGTCTCAAGATTATTAGATTTTCTTTTAGCGGGCACGAATTTCTAAGTCTCTTTATCTTAAATCAAGAACTCACTTAGGTGATGCTTCTGCATATGTTTCTTAACTTTAGCTGAGTGAGTATAAGACTTCTCGCAAGTCGTGCACTAGTACCTGCCATCGACCTTATCATGCTTAAAATACACCTTAGCTTTCCCAGAGTGAACCTCTTTCATATGTCTCTTCAAACTGGAATCAGTAGAGAAAAAATTTTAGCAGTCTTAGCATTCAAAAGTTTTAATCCTTTAAATCTGAAGCTGTTCATTTTCTTCCTCAACATCTTTTATTAATGTTTAAACTTCTATTTCAGCTTTCTGTTTTCATGTTTTAAACCTATATAATAAAAACCTGTGCTTCAAATTCAAGAGCTCTTAGCTCTGCCTCCCTCTCAATATAAATAACTTCTTGTTTCATGGTTGAACCAAAGTTAAGCATTGATTGACCTGCTCCTAAAAGTGCCAACTCTACGATTTAAGTTGACCGCCATGTTTAAATTCAAATTTAAATTTCTATTATAAAGCTCTTAAAACCTCTATAGCTATAGCTGGACTATATAGGAGTTGCTACAGCATTAATGATGGTTTGATCTCAGCTCTTAGACTTCATATTTATACTCAGTTTATAACTATAATTTTTGTAATTTTGCACTTAATAATTTTGATTCTGGTACCAACTCAGATAAAGTTCAGGTTGGTACTGGTACCAATTAAGTTTAAACCAGATTGGAACTTTTCCATTAAAACCTCACTGGATTAAAACTAGGTACTAATTAAGTTGGTACTATTAAATTGGTACCAATTAAACTTAAACGAATTTAGTACCGGTACTAATTAAATTTAAACAAATTTAGTACTAATTTAATGGAGTTAAATTGATAAAAATGGAGCTCCATCTCTGAAGTTTGTTACAGCTTCTGCGAACCTTCTCCACGTATCTTTACAGGGTTGATCTCCTATAAGATGCCCATATTTAATAGTAAGATTTTAAAGGATAGGATCCAGAAGTCTATAAATTAAAACTTGAAATTCATTAATAGTAGAGGAACAAAGATGGAATCATTCAATGAACAAATGAAAAGGGTTGAGGCTCAAGAAATGATCTCAAGATTCAGAAGCAAGGAGGATCTCTATCGAGACCTTACTTAGCATGGTAAAATAAATTGATGTTAATCAACGATGTATACAGTTGGTCTTTTCCTTCCAACGATGGAAGGTACTAAAATATCATTCTTAAAAGCAATACTCTGCGAGGAGAAGAAAGCTTTTAAAAACAAAGAAATCAAACTGATTGAAATACCTAACTACCCAGAGATTTCAGTCACAAATCTCTACGAGGATGCAATGAAAGATGATGAAGTGGTTATTCACCTTCCTAGCAAGAAGTAACTCTCAAATAAATTGCCTGAAAGAAGCTTCTTCTTTGGTGTTCTTGGTACAATCAAAGAGGATTATTTGAGAGAAATTATAGAAGAAGCTCATAAGAAACGCTACTCTATTTCTCCTGAAGATTAAAAGAAGCAAGGAATACTAATAAGCGAGACGTGGCTAGCAGAGCTTAAGAAGCATCCTTATCTCTCTAGTAAACTTTGATTTATAACTTTTTAGGGAAACCTGGAACTGGTATATTTCTAATGAAAGAGAATGCAAAGGTTCACAGAGAGAGAAAGTCTCAGACCATTCATTAAGTTAGCAAGAGACTTTATAATGAAGTTTAAAAGTCTGATGAAATGAACATTGATGCTGGTGCTGGTACAAAGAGAAGAAACATGGGTCCTAGTAAAGCACCAGAGGAAGAAAAGAAAGAGAAGCTGAATCCATTTAAGAGTTCGTTTGATATGTGAAATAATTCATTCATTTAAGTCTAACACTTATTAATAAACATTCATTCTTCCTTTCCTTGCACATATCGTAGTCTAGTCTTTACCCACTCTCTTGCAACTACTCTGTATTAAGTCTACTGTGTCGATTGGGAGATCATGCATTAGGTGATACAGCAAGAGTTTCTTGTAGTGAGTCTTAATCTAACTCCAATAGAATTCGATTCCATTGAATTGAGGACTGTAAGGAACATTATACACAGGAGTTATCTTTAATTCTTCATAAGCTTTCTTAGATTCCTTAGTCTTATGAACTGAGAGGTTATCAACAAACAGGATGATCTCTTGATCGTTCTACTTATCTCTTAGCTTACGTAAGAACTCTATATACTGCTCTCGCTTAAAAGAGCGAGGATGAATGACATAAGTTTTAAGCCTGAATCTTCACTGATACCAGCCAAAATTGCGTGAGTGACAACCTTAACCTTTTAGTCATACACTTCTATATTATCGTACTTTTTGTACCAAGACTTATTAATAAAGGTGTTGAACGTAAACACAGCTTCATCAGCGTGTATGAACTTAATGTTATTATCAACAGACCTCTGCATTTAATCATATATATAGTTTAAATTATTACTATAAAATGGCAGAGTAAAGTCAATCACTCTCTTCACTCTATTGACAGTCTTGAAGGTAATACCATTCCTTCAATAAATATTTGCAATAGTCTATGGTGAGATACGCATGTCAGGAAACTTGCGATGAAACATCACAGCTCGCTAGTCAAGTGGGAAATGTGCCCAATACTTAAGAGTCTTAGAATCGCAGAGATATTCAATATGCTGCTAAGAGAACTTTTATTTTCTTACAGGATGTTATCAAGAACCAGAATTGAAATGCAATACAGCTAACAAGCAATGATACCTAACTGTTGAGGCACTCTTGCGCAGGAGCTTTGATATAGCAGCATAATTCATAACTGGTTTGAGTTAGTTTATATTAATACTCGCACCATACCTAAGCTTAAGCAGTAAATCTAAATATTTCTCATCATAAATAGACCCCAAAAAACGCTAATTTCTATTTCTCATTTTGCAAAATGACCTAATTTCTCTACTAACCCTAATGAAACCCCAACTTTACCCTACTAATCAAAGCACTTATAAACCTCACTAAGGGGTTTTGGCGCGTCTTGATATCGAATGAGAATCAATTTATCTTTAAAACGCGCAAAGATATGAGCAAAATGAGCTATTTTTAGATATTTGCTTTTATAACCCTTGACTCTTCATTTTTGTATTTTTGAGGTCATCAAAAGAGGGTCAAGGAAATTCATGAGGTGACCTGGAATTAAGCAAATCCACTAAATTTGGGCTCCTGAACAAGAGTGTGACAGTGGAACACCAGATATATAGTCATTTTCAAAAGTTATAGGGGGGTCAATTTATCCATTTTTGCCATTTTCAAAATCTGTCCTGGGCCGAACCCTTCCCCGCCAACGTGCAGTCCCGAATTCATACTTACTAAAAACTCCCGAATATATCGATCCTGGTCATTTAGACCTCGTTGAACACGAATATCGAATGAGAATCAATTTATCTTTAAAACGCGCAAAGATATGAGCAAAATGAGCTATTTTTAGATATTTGCTTGTATAATCCTTGACTCTTCATTTTTGGGTTTTTGAGGTCTTCAAAAGAGGGTCAAGGAAATTCATGAGGTGACCTGGAATTAACCAAATCCACTAATTTTGGGCTCCTGAACAAGAGTGTGACACCGGAACACCAGATATATAGTCATTTTCAAAAGTTATAGGGGGGTCAATTTGTCCATTTTTGCCATTTTCAAAATCTGTCCTGGGCCGAACCCTTCCCCGCCAATGTGCAGTCCCGAATTCATATTTCCTAAAAACTCCCGAAAATATCGATCCTGGTCATTTAGACCTCGCTGAACACGAATATCGAATGAGAATCAATTTTATCTTTAAAACGCGCAAAGATATGAGCAAAATGAGCTATTTTTAGATATTTGCTTGTATAATCCTTGACTCTTCATTTTTGGGTTTTTGAGGTCTTCAAAAGAGGGTCAAGGAAATTCATGAGGTGACCTGGAATTAACCAAATCCACTAATTTTGGGCTCCTGAACAAGAGTGTGACACCGGAACACCAGATATATAGTCATTTTCAAAAGTTATAGGGGGGTCAATTTGTCCATTTTTGCCATTTTCAAAATCTGTCCTGGGCCGAACACTTCCCCGCCAACGTGCAGTCCCGAATTCATGCTTCCTAAAAACTCCCGAATATATCGATCATGGTCATTTAGACCTCGCTGAACACGAATATCGAATGAGAATCAATTTATCTTTAAAACGCGCAAAGATATGAGCAAAATGAGCTATTTTTAGATATTTGCTTATATAACCCTTAACTCTTCATTTTTGGGTTTTTGAGGTCCTCAAAAGAGGGTCAAGGAAATTCCAAAGGTGACCTGGAATTAACCAAATCCACTAAATTTGGGCTCCTGAACAAGAGTGTGACAGTGGAACACCAGATATATAGTCATTTTCAAAAGTTATAGGGGGGTCAATTTATCCATTTTTGCCATTTTCAAAATCTGTCCTGGGCCGAACCCTTCCCCGCCAACGTGCAGTCCCGAATTCATACTTACTAAAAACTCCCGAATATATCGATCCTGGTCATTTAGACCTCGTTGAACACGAATATCGAATGAGAATCAATTTATCTTTAAACGCGCAAAGTTATGAGCAAAATGAGCTATTTTTATATATTTGCTTGTATAATCCTTGACTCTTCATTTTTGGGTTTTTGAGGTCTTCAAAAGAGTGTCAAGGAAATTCTGAGGTGACCTGGAATTAACCAAATCCACTAAATTTGGGCTCCTGAACAAGAGTGTGACAGTGTAACACCAGATATATGGTCATTTTCAAAAGTTATAGGGGGGTCAATTTGTCCATTTTTGCCATTTTCAAAATCTGTCCTGGGCCGAACCCTTCCCCGCCAACGTGCAGTCCCGAATTCATACTTCCTAAGAACTCCCGAATATATCGATCCTGGTCATTTTGACCTCGTTGAACACGAATATCGAATGAGAATCAATTTATCTTTAAAACGCGCAAAGATTGAGCAAAATGAGCTATTTTTATATATTTGCTTGTATAATCCTTGACTCTTCATTTTTGGGTTTTTGAGGTCTTCAAAAGAGTGTCAAGGAAATTCTGAGGTGACCTGGAATTAACCAAATCCACTAAATTTGGGCTCCTGAACAAGAGTGTGACAGTGTAACACCAGATATATGGTCATTTTCAAAAGTTATAGGGGGGTCAATTTGTCCATTTTTGCCATTTTCAAAATCTGTCCTGGGCCGAACCCTTCCCCGCCAACGTGCAGTCCCGAATTCATACTTACTAAAAACTCCCGAATATATCGATCCTGGTCATTTAGACCTCGTTGAACACGAATATCGAATGAGAATCAATTTATCTTTAAAACGCGCAAAGATATGAGCAAAATGAGCTATTTTTAGATATTTGCTTGTATAATCCTTGACTCTTCATTTTTGGGTTTTTGAGGTCTTCAAAAGAGGGTCAAGGAAATTCATGAGGTGACCTGGAATTAACCAAATCCACTAATTTTGGGCTCCTGAACAAGAGTGTGACAGTGGAACACCAGATATATAGTCATTTTCAAAAGTTATAGGGGGGTCAATTTATCCATTTTTGCCATTTTCAAAATCTGTCCTGGGCCGAACCCTTCCCCGCCAACGTGCAGTCCCGAATTCATACTTACTAAAAACTCCCGAATATATCGATCCTGGTCATTTAGACCTCGTTGAACACGAATATCGAATGAGAATCAATTTATCTTTAAAACGCGCAAAGATATGAGCAAAATGAGCTATTTTTAGATATTTGCTTTTATAATCCTTGACTCTTCATTTTTGTGTTTTTGAGGTCTTCAAAAGAGGGTCAAGGAAATTCATGAGGTGACCTGGAATTAAGCAAATCCACTAATTTTGGGCTCCTGAACAAGAGTGTGACAGTGGAACACCAGATATATAGTCATTTTCAAAAGTTATAGGGGGGTCAATTTGTCCATTTTTGTCATTTTCAAAATCTGTCCTGGGCCGAACCCTTCCCCGCCAAGTGCAGTCCCGAATTCATGCTTCCTAAAAACTCCCGAATATATCGATCCTGGTCATTTAGACCTCGCTGAACACGAATATCGAATGAGAATCGATTTATCTTTAAATCGCGCAAAGATATGAGCAAAATGAGCTATTTTTAGATATTTGCTTGTATAATCCTTGACTCTTCATTTTTTGGTTTTTGAGGTCTTCAAAAGAGGGTCAAGGAAATTCCTGAGGTGACCTGGAATTAACCAAATCCACTAATTTTGGGCTCCTGAACAAGAGTGTGACAGTGGAACACCAGATATATAGTCATTTTCAAAAGTTATAGGGGGGTCAATTTGTCCATTTTTGTCCTTTTCAAAATCTGTCCTGGTCCGAACCCTTCCCCGCCAATGTGCAGTCCTGAATTCATACTTCCTAAAAACTCCCGAATATATCGATCCTGGTCATTTAGACCTCGCTGAACACGAATATCGATTGTGAATCGATTTATCTTTAAAGCGCGCAAAGTTATGAGCAAAATGAGCTATTTTTATATATTTGCTTGTATAATCCTTGACTCTTCATTTTTGGGTTTTTGAGGTCTTCAAAAGAGGGTCAAGGAAATTCTGAGGTGACTGGAATTAAGCAAATCCACTAATTTTGGGCTCCTGAACAAGAGTGTGACACCGGAACACCAGATATATAGTCATTTTCAAAAGTTATAGGGGGGTCATTTTGTCCATTTTTGATTTTCAAAATTTGTCCTGGGCTGAACTCTTCCCCGGCAACGTGCAGTTCCAATTTATATTTCCTAAAAACTCCCGAAAATAACGATTCTGGCCAATTAGATCTCGCTGAACACGAATATGAAATGAGAATTTATTTATCTTCAAAGCGCGCAAAGATATGAGCAAAATGAGCTATTTTTAGATATTTGCTTGTATAATCCTTGACTCTTCATTTTTGGGTTTTTGAGGTCTTCAAAAGAGGGTCAAGGAAATTCATGAGGTGACCTGGAATTAACCAAATCCACTAATTTTGGGCTCCTGAACAAGAGTGTGACACCGGAACACCAGATATATAGTCATTTTCAAAAGTTATAGGGGGGTCAATTTGTCCATTTTTGCCATTTTTAAAATCTGTCCTGGGCCGAATCCTTCCCCGCCAACGTGCAAGTCCCGAATTCATACTTCCTAAAAACTCCCGAATATACCGATCCTGGTCATTTAGACCTCCCTGAACACGAATATCGAATGAGAATCGATATATCTTTAAATCGCGCAAAGATATGAGCAAAATGAGCTATTTTTAGATATTTGCTTATATAACCCTTAACTCTTCATTTTTTGGTTTTTGAGGTCCTCAAAAGAGGGTCAAGGAAATTCCAGAGGTGACCTGGAATTAACCAAATCCACTAAATTTGGGCTCCTGAACAAGAGTGTGACAGTGGAACACCAGATATATAGTCATTTTCAAAAGTTATAGGGGGGTCAATTTGTCCATTTTTGCCATTTTTAAAATCTGTCCTGGGCCGAATCCTTCCCCGCCAACGTGCAATCCCGAATTCATACTTCCTAAAAACTCCCGAATATATCGATCCTGGTCATTTAGACCTCGCTGAACACGAATATCGAATGAGAATCAATTTATCTTTAAAACGCGCAAAGATATGAGCAAAATGAGCTATTTTTAGATATTTGCTTTTATAACCCTTGACTCTTCATTTTTGTATTTTTGAGGTCATCAAAAGAGGGTCAAGGAAATTCATGAGGTGACCTGGAATTAAGCAAATCCACTAAATTTGGGATCCTGAACAAGAGTGTGACAGTGGAACACCAGATATATAGTCATTTTCAAAAGTTATAGGGGGGTCAATTTGTCCATTTTTGTCATTTTCAAAATCTGTCCTGGGCCGAACCCTTCCCCGCCAACGTGCAGTCCCGAATTCATACTTCCTAAAAACTCCCGAATATACCGATCCTGGTCATTTAGACCTCCCTGAACACGAATATCGAATGAGAATCGATATATCTTTAAATCGCGCAAAGATATGAGCAAAATGAGCTATTTTTAGATATTTGCTTATATAACCCTTAACTCTTCATTTTTTGGTTTTTGAGGTCCTCAAAAGAGGGTCAAGGAAATTCCAGAGGTGACCTGGAATTAACCAAATCCACTAAATTTGGGCTCCTGAACAAGAGTGTGACAGTGGAACACCAGATATATAGTCATTTTCAAAAGTTATAGGGGGGTCAATTTATCCATTTTTGCCATTTTCAAAATCTGTCCTGGGCCGAACCCTTCCCCGCCAACGTGCAGTCCCGAATTCATACTTACTAAAAACTCCCGAATATATCGATCCTGGTCATTTAGACCTCGTTGAACACGAATATCGAATGAGAATCAATTTATCTTTAAAACGCGCAAAGAT
>ARYC01011947.1:0-16308 GCA_000711775.1 Oxytricha trifallax | reverse complement strand
GCAATGAAGATTCCTATATTAAAAATTATTGACTTAGATTCTTGCCTAGAAAGCTACCTTACTCTTGAAGATAAAGTTGAGAAGAGAGTAATTACTGATGACTAATATGCTTACAAGATATATCCTTTCAATTACTTCCTTGCTGATGACAAGTTCCAAATGGAATTTGCTAATGAGTTTTATGCTCTTTTAATGGCAAAGTTAAATGAGTGCAGGCATATCATCTAGCTTGATGCTATTTTACTTGGTAAAGATCATGTAGCCTTCAGGCTTCCTTTACTAGAAATGACATACAGAGAATTCTTATCTGACAATAGATGTCAGAGATAAATTGGCTAGATAGTATAGCAGATAGTTGAGGGGATTGAAGAGCTTCACAAGCTTGGTTATGTTCATAGAGACTTAAAGCCAGAGAACATCATGATAAACTTTCAGCCTCTTAGAGTTTTTATTATTGACTTCAACAGAGCTCAAAGAGTGCAAGCCTCTGCATAAGGAAATGTATACGGCACTCCTGGATATTTCCCAGAGAGAGAGGATTGGAGAGATGGAGACACTTAATGGGATATCTGGGCTCTCACAGTAATAATAATAGAGAGCGACATGCCAAGAAACGATTACTTTAGCTGCAGGGTGAGAGATTCTAAGCAGAGAATCAAACAATATCTTGAGAAAAATAAAATAAATGGAGGTCTCAGAGAACTTGCATACTCAACTATTATCAAGCAAAGCTAAGAGAATTAACAAACAATAGCAACAATCAAACATCAACTAAGAAAGATAAAATTCAGAGAACTGCAACATGACACTAAGCTTATGTTTGTGTGAAATATTTAAAAAACTCGCTTGTTATAATCACTTAAATTACTAACATTTAAACATTAAACCCCTACATAAACCCTATTAAAACCCTAATAAAGTATGCCCTAAAAGTCTACTTTTATCAATCAAAAACTCAATCAAACTACTGAAAGGGTTTTGGGGTTTTGATTGCTATTCAAGTTATTCTCATTAACTCATTTATTTATATTATTTTATGAAAGAATACCTATTATTATTATTGTGCATTTATCTCATATTTTTATAGTAGAATTATTTGGTCAGGATTTTTAATTTATTTTATTTCACAGTCACATCTCTCTAAAATTCAGAGGTTATATAAAATATTTAAAAAAGATATCATTTAAAAAATTAAAATCACTCCTTATTATAAACTCACTAATATTTGTCATTTTTACATCTTACATTTAAAACTTTAATACTAATGAATTAAAGTTCTTAAAATAAAATGTTATTAAAATAAAAAAATTAAGTAGAATAATAACAAGAAAATATTGAATTGATGAATTAATTATAATTTAAAAATGTGGTTTTATTTTGCTCAAATTACATTTCATATTTCCACTTATTTCTAACATTTCATCAGGATAATATAAAATATTAACACCATTAATTTTATTAATATACGCTGTACGGAATTTAATACAGTGGCTTAGCCTATCCAAATAGATATACCAGATATGTTTCATGCTTCGAATAATCCCATTATGTCGGAATAACCTATAATTTATAAAAAAATTTAAAACCCCAATTAATTATTAAATTCTAAAAAAACTGGGCTGTCTTCCATCAAGGTTGGTTATTAAGTCGTCAGAAAGGGAAAGAGAAAGAAGGCTAGATGAGCATGTTTACCCTAGAAACCTTCTTAATATTGGGTTTCATATAAAATTGCCTTATTGGTTGATAGATATAATTAATTGCACAATTTTTTACTTAATTTTCCCTCTCTCTATACAAATACTATGGGCTTTTTTTCAACTTTGATTACATTTTAACTATTTTTATGTAATTTTTATATATCTCTAAAGCATAATTAACATTTAAGTGAATTACATTTTAGTAATTGAAATATATGTAAAATAATTTGTTCATTTAGAGTCATAAGATCTTGAAAAATTACAGAAATAATTATAAAATAAATTAAAAAGTCAATCAGTGTAGTGTATAAAAGTTGAATAAATATGAGATAACTTTATTTTCTTTCGAATTAAATATTTAAAATATGTAAAATTTTTATTATAATAAATAATATGATCATATTTTACATTGGTAAATTTCAATAGATTTTCTATATTTTATGATTTTAAATATTAGATAAATCTTATTTATAAGTAAAGTTGATTTAGTGATTTAAATTAATGTTCAAACATGCATCACTTATTTTCATGGTCTTTAATTCAATCTGATTTTTATTAAATTTAATTATAAATATTAAAACCATTGAATTATTCTTATTTGGAAATCTGTCCCAACCCCAAAACCCCTTACCCGTTTATACATTTAATTTTCTAAATCTCAAAGTTTATTGATAATTTCCAGTTTGGCTTTGATACTTTCAACTCACCGATCGTTGACTTGCTAGCTGTCGTCCACCCACCACAGATTAGGATCATCTCTGCTCCTACCCATTCCATAATTAAGTGGGTTTCTTTCAAACTTTGTGAGCTCTTCCATTCTTTTCGCTTTTTCTTCTAATTTTTAAGATTCTAACTAGATCTTGTCTAATTTTTCTCGGGGATCCATCTGGTTGCTAGATAAAAAATAAATGTAAGTTTATAATTATCATAGGAGGTTAATCACAAATTTTTATTGATAGACTGAAATAAAAACTAATTTAGGATATTATCTTTTACCATTTTTGACTTATCTTTCCACTTTGATGCTTATAGATCCCTAAATCATTCACAATTTATGAATTATTAAAAAAGAATATTTAAAAATTCTACTATATAAAAAAAATTATTTATGATTGTTCCCCAGTGAATCATAATTATCCTTAGCATTCAAATTTGTATTAGTCTATGATTAATTTTATTTTTGAAGTTTAGTCCTGATGTCCATTAGATAATTTTTTTACTGAGGTCTTGGACCTGAATATTCATCTCTCTTAGCTAGATCCAATCTATGATAATTCATCGATTTTGTAGAAGATGACTGCTTTGGGATTACTCTACGATTTCAAAAATAATTTTAAGTGGGATAGGTTTGTATTTTTATTTTCATGATTTATCATAAGTATTTGTTTGATAAAGATTTTTTAGTACTTTTCCTTATCTTCTTTATCTAAAATAAATTAAAATTACATTGACATTTATAATTTATTGATTCTTGAAATCTAAAGCAGGAAAATTGGCTTTACAAATATTTCTAGAAATTCATGTATTACAATTTAACAATAAAATTTCAATGAGAATTTTACTCACTTGTTATAATTAATAAAATAATTTTGATAAGGACTATCTTCATTTTAAAAAAATGTGTGGATGCTATAACTCATTAGATTTCTATTGTAATTAAAATCTATCATATAAATCAAAATGATTCAAGAAATACATAAAATAACTAGAAACAAATGCGAAGAGAATTAATTCATGTGATTGTTCAAATACAAAAGTAAAATCCAACTATTATAATTATTATATAGCTTTAGTTATTTTCGTTCTGAAAAGGTAAAATTATAATTTTACCTAAATAAAATAAATTAACTTAATTAAATTTTAAATCATTCATTAGAATTTCTAAAATTCAATCTATTTTTCTGATATTATTTATAGGAGAAGTGTATTTTGTGGCAGAGGAGTCAATCCTGAGACTGTTCAAATTTATATTTTATTAATTTTGAGTTTAAACCCTAGATTTACTTTTTGGAATGGGAGGCAATTCAGCTTTAATTTTCTTGATTTTGTCTATTTTGAATTTGGAGTGTGGTCCTCACTTAGTTCTATATTGTTATCGTAGAATTTTTATAATTTAGCTATAAATTCAAGGAATTTATATGAAAAGTAATATAAAATTTTATTTGCTAGCTACGAGAGTGATTCCTTCTATGATTGAGCTATGTCGAGGAATTGCTATATATGGGGATATGCAAAGACTAAGCATAATCTCTATTATAATTAAAATGCAATATAATTTAAAATTTTAAATAATTAAAACATAAAAATTCTCCATTAATTATGATTTAACAAAAAAAGAATTCAATTATTATCAGCTAGACTCAAATCTTACGAACTTTCCTATCCATATATTTAGTTTTATTAATCGAATTATTTAGTGCTGGCTGCCACCTCTTACAGCAAATAAATTTGTTATCAAGAATGTAAAATTAATTTTTTATGAAATCTTAAAATAAGAGCAACTTAATTATTAAACAGTGATATGTTAAAATTATTTGATTTTAAATCATTAATCAGAGCAACTTTGAATACTGCTTTGACCTGTATATGAACTTTAATTTATCTAAGTGTCTCTTTTATTCAACTTCAAATTAATTGGGCTTTTTCAATATTTCTTAGAAAGAAGAGTGTAACGGATAAACCTTTTTCATTAATTTTAAGGATTCTCTTGCAGGACTCATTTCTTCTATTTACTTTTATACGTTTTGATTTTTGTATTTCAAAAACCAATTTGAATATGGATAATTTATTAGAGACTCTATAAATCTAATTTGATAATAACTCTGATACACTTACCCAAATATAAAACGAAAGTTAGTCAAATGAACGACTAGTAATTTTATATGATAAATACCACAACTATACTATATTCTTATGTTCCTTAAGTTCCTAGAGTGATACACTCCTAGCCTATTGCTTCTTCCACTCAATTGCCAACTTGAATTTTTCCTACTCTGGCAAAATCTTTTCTTCTACAAATTTATCTTCCATTTGCTTATACATAGGGACTGGAGGTTTGAGAGCTCTTAATTTTTTCAAACGTCTTTTGTGCTCTTCATAAGGCATTAGTTGAAATCGAGTTTTCTTAAGAGATAGATAATCTTCTGAGATTCTTGCAAGTTCCAACCTTTAGAGTTGGCTTTTATAAAAAATGAGTTAATTAAAAATAACAAAAATAAGAATCTAATAAGAGATTTTAATGAACATAGGATATAAATATTTCGCATTAATTAAAATTGGATTTTTTCGAGTATTTTATCATCATAAATAGCAAGTGCGGTACTACTCTTCCCTATATTTTATTGCGTTTCATTAATTTTATAATACTCATCGTTTAGTAAAAGTTCGCGGTCTATTCCACAAGTTTCGTAATTATTCTCAGCTGATTTAATCGTTTCGTACTTCTTGCGTTTGTCCTCTCTGTACGATCTAATATCCTCCATAAGCTTTTTCTCTATTTCAACGTGTCTTATTAGAAAACGCTATTACCTCTACTTTTTGTCTTTTTGCATTTTCAGCACGAATTATTTGCATTCTAAAATTAAACATTTTCTCACGATGTATATTTAAAAATAACCAATTAAATTTCGTGATTAATCTTAGAGCATATGTTGCTTCTATTTAGGGGGACATCTTCCTCAAAATAATTATTAAGTTGGTTTTAAATTTAATCAAAAATATTTTAATGATTTTCCTACTGAGATGTGTAAATGTTTTGTTCTTGAGATTAAGGGCTTGAAACTTAAAGATTATTTGGATTGTCTTATTTTATTATTGTATTTTACTGACTTTGATTTAGAAGATAAATATATGAATATATAAATTTATCATAATAAATTCATTATAAAACCCCATAGATATATTACGGAGCGAGGATTGAAGTTAAGTACAATTAGATTAAAAATTAATTATAATTGGCTAATATTATAAATAATTAAGCTAAAATCAAATATACACACTCTGATTGGATTACTTTATAAGGGCAATTAATCGAGCCTATAGTTTTAATAATTAGCCCAATCATTATAATTATACGCCAATAATAATTAATTCTTAATTTAATTGTTCTTAACCCCAATTCTCATGTCTTAATTGATCTATGGGGTTTTAGCATTTTGTTACTGTTTATAAAAATATGTTGCAATAAAAGATTAATATTTTGATTAGTGTAAGAGTTTAAATCTAAATTTTATTGTGCTCTTGCTGACGTCAAAGATGTTAGAAATTAGAATTATTATTTATTTTCTGCAAGATTTTGATTATTCGTTTAAGTCCAATGTTTATGATAATTGCTCGCATTTTTATTTAATAAAATTTATGGGGTCTTGGTCTGTATGCTTAAGAGAGGCGTTTTTATCATATTAATTTCTACTTTCACCTTTTTCAATTATTCTTCCTAAAAGTAAAACTTATAAATTAATATAGATTTTTTAGATAAATTATTAAACACTGTTAAGAAGGTAAAGAAAAATGCTAAATTTGAATGAAAAAAGAAAGTACTACTGTAAATTTTAGTAATTAATTGAATTTATATGTTAAGCTTAATATTGAAGTTAATGGCTTATTTGGCAAGACTCGCCTTTGAGAATGAAAAACTTAAACTTACTAAATTTAACTTTCTCTCTAATTTTTTATTTGTCCCCTGATTATATAGGAATTGTTATTATTTCTTGTAGTTTGATAAGTTCTACCTCTTCATTTATTAGTGATTTATCAGATTTTTAATGTTTTTATGCGATTAATCGATGTCTATTTACAGGAGAGCTTGAGATTTCGCCGCATTGAGCAAGCGGACTACTATCTAAAATCGAAAGTTTTTCGTTAAAGCAAGGTAATCAAGGTGGAGATTTAAAAAAATCTTCTCATTTTATTTCATATAGGGAAATAAAATGCTTTTTTAAGGTGAAATTACCTGATCAACAATGGGATTTATAGTAAGTTAGTCGTACATTTCTCAGAGATAAAGATTGGTAGATGATAACTTATTAGTGGCGTTTAAGCTGAGAGCGTTTGCTTAGGTACTATTGTCACTCACAAATCTATCTTTCATTTGTTTTACTTAAAATAGTCTGCTCATTTCAACATGTGGGGGAAGTAATAATTTACACTATAATTGTGAAAAAATCAACATAAATATAGTATCATAACAAGCACTTTCATAAATTATACATAAAACTAATCTAATAAAATCAACCCCAATTATTTCCTCTCCAGTACCTTTAAGTTATTTTGAGTAATCTTGCATTTTTTAGTTTGAATCAGTTTGATGTTAAATTTAATTCATTTTTATAATTATATTTAATCGTAATTTTTAAATACAATTTCTATCAAAATCTGCAAATATTTAACTAATTTTTTTATTTACTTTAATATTTTACAGATTTACTAACCTGCTTTGCCCATTGCTATAAAAATAGTAAAATATTTGTATATTTTGAAATTAATTTAAATTATTGATTTGATTTGATGATAAATTTGTATAATTTTTAAATTAATGGGAAATGACCAAGCTCGACAATCCTTAAATACCCAACAAGATAATCAAGCAATCTAAGAAGAATACACTAACAATCCTTAAATTATACAATAAAATTTAATATCTAACTATAATCGATCAATAACCTCAAAATAACAGTAGTTGAAGAATAATATAGAAAATATAATGGATAGGAAATAATAATAAAACAATAATAGTAATAGTAGTATTATTAGTAGTATGATGAATAGATAGAGTACTCATAGACAAAACTATCAATTTATTTTACGCAATATATGTTTTCAAATTTCATGAATAAACATGATTTATTTTTTTAAATCAGTAGTAGCAAGTGCAAGACTTTAGTAAGAAAAACGGTTATGGATTGACTATTTTAAGTGATGGTAAAATTTAGGGGGGCTTTTACAAAGATAATGATTTTGTTGGAGAGAGTGTAATTTAAAAGTAGTGAAATATGGTTTGATAGAAATTGATAGAATTAATCATAATTTAATAACATTCATAATATTTAGGGGAGATGATTTTTCTAAAGACATAATCAATCAGCACTATTTATATGTAAACACCTCTTTCCCTCTAAAAATATTTTAAAAAAAGAGTAATAATATAATTTTAATTTGAAAAGCACAATGTCAAACAATAACAACCAAGGCTCAGAGCTAGAAGTAAAGATTAATGATGCTGTCTCTGTAAAAGTAAACGTCAATGATGTGCTATTGAGTGTCAAGGACTAAGTAGACGCAATAAAACAAGCAGGAAAGAAACTGCCAAATATCCCTAAAATGGACTTGCAAGAGGACTGCGATGATGACAATGAGTTTATGCAGTAGTATGAGGATAGAAAGCGTGACCAGAGACCATTGTTGAGTGGATAAGAGCCAAATAATTAAGCAGACAGCAGCAAGAAGCCAGGTTTATAAAGTGAAATCCCCTTGTAAGACCTTAAAGTTGCGTAGAAGAAGGATGCTAAAATAATGCAGATAGTTCAGCACCTAATCCTAGTAGCAGCCATAAGTGCTAGCTCCAGATCAAAATAACCCAAGTTACTTATCTGCAATGAGTAGCAAAGGCATTCCTATGGGAGAACCAATTGATAAGAAAGATAGCGACAGTGAGGATGAAAATGAACCACCAATCAGAGGTTATCAAATAACTCATGATCTTTCTTCATAATAATTGAGTTTTTTAAGTAAATGTACACACCATATTCAAATAGAGGAGGGAAACAAGGTGGCAATGGCAGCGGAGGCCGTGGTGGAAAACCTCAGCAATAATATGACGATTATTATAACGAAGACGATGAGCTATGGGATGATGAAATATATGCATAAATGACTACAAATCAGGCTAAATTTTACTAGCTAAAGTACTATGCATGCTACTTTGATGTGAAGACTATGGATGTTATGCATAGATTGCGTAATGCTATATAGCCATTCTGTACTAAAAGTCAGCTGAATGAAGATGAAGATAAAGTTTATTTGTATGGACCATTTTTGATATTATTAAAGCACATTTAAGCTTGGGAAATTTGGAACTAACTAAAACTTCATATTTTAATTTAAATTATTGAGCATTATTAATATTTTATCTATCTTACTCTCTAAATTAAAAGCAGTTTAAGCTATAATCCTAAACCCTTTAATGCTCCTACTCCTTATAAAATACTTGCTATGGGTTCCAGACAACTAATATCTGTGGCTCTTCGCTATTTACGGCTATTTCTTCACAATTTTCATAATAACAACAGCTTAACTAATTAAATTAATTTTAATATATTTCATAAATTAATTTGATCTATCTTGTTTAAAACAATATAATAATACTAAAGGTGATATTTAACTCTTAATTAATTAATAAATGAAATCAATCAATAAATGTGTAATAATTAACTTTTAAATGAGTTATTTTTTAATATTAAAAGGGACAGTTTTATCTGCCGATTTGACAAATGATACTCAGTCCACTGGAGCACCACTTAGGAAAATCACTAAAGATGAACTATAAAAGCATAATCAAGAGGGAGATTGTTGGGTACTAGTGAACTTTGATTTATATATTAAATCCTACTCTTCTCATTAGCGTTTTTAAAAAATATTTTATCATATAGAGTTGTAAATTTATAAAAGAACGGAAGAATTTATGATTTGTCAAATTTCTGCAGGAAGCATCCAGGGAGTCCGGACACCATCATGGAGTTTGCTGGAAAAGACGGAACAGAAAGTTTTGAGGAAGCAGGACATACCAAAGGAAATCGTTTAGAGATGGAGGCTTGAAGAAATAAGAAATAAAGAACTATTTTTTATTTACTTACCTTGTAGGTGAGTATCAAGCACCTAAAGTATTTACCAAATTAGAAGAAATTGCTGATCATAATTCCCCTAATGATCTTTGGCTTCTTATCAACGATAAAGTTTATGATGTCTCAAACTTTAAACACCGTGGTAAGTTTTAATCACGATTTTTACAACAAAAAAAATGAAAACTTTATGTTCTCTTTACATTTTGGGGAATCAAAGGGAGTTAATGATTTTACCTGTTAAAATAAAAAATTAAATTTCTAATTGTCTCCATTATTCTATCCCCTAAATCTATTTCATGCTTTTAAGCTATAATTAGCTATCCTAGTCAATTTTTCTAATTCAGACGTGTTATTTTAAGAGTAGCATCTCTTTTATTATTTCAGTAAGGTAAAATTTTCGTTTTATAAGTCATTATGAATTTTAATAATCAACCTGAAGTGATATATAATTAAGATCTTAGATTTATTGAGTTAATTATTTTGTTGCCTTATAGTGCTTTAATCTCTCACATTCTCGTCCTCTCTCTTCCCGCGCTGTAAATATAGTAATCTTTCGTAATCTCCATCAGTTCCATCCGATTTTGTGCTTTAGTGATTGTCTGTACAGTAACCATGCTGAATCGGCTCATTTTTAGTAGCATTCCGTAGGTTCTGAAGCATCTTCGCGAATTTTGTCAGCATCGGTTGTTCCCTCTCCCACAGTATATACTGTGTATCAGTAGGTACAACCTGTAAAAAACACTTACTTTCGAGTAAAAAATTTTCAAATATGGGTGAATGTAGAAATCATCAATCAACGAAGAATTAGGTTTGGACAAGAATGAATAAAGTTTAGGTAAGTAACTTTTCTCCAAAGAGAATTCATTTTTAGCTCAACTTTATTCATTCTTGTCCAAACCTAATTCTTCGTTGATTGATGATTTCTACATTCACCCATATTTGAAAATTTTTTACTCGAAAGTAAGTGTTTTTTACAGGTTGTACCTACTGATACACAGTATATACTGTGGGAGAGGGAACAACCGATGCTGACAAAATTCGCGAAGATGCTTCAGAACCTACGGAATGCTACTAAAAATGAGCCGATTCAGCATGGTTACTGTACAGACAATCACTAAAGCACAAAATCGGATGGAACTGATGGAGATTACGAAAGATTACTATATTTACAGCGCGGGAAGAGAGAGGACGAGAATGTGAGAGATTAAAGCACTATAAGGCAACATAATAATTAACTCAATAAATCTAAGATCTTAATTATATATCACTTCAGTTTGATTATTAAAATTCATAATGACTTATAAAACGAAAATTCTTATATAAACCCTATTATTATATGCCTTTTTATGTTTTATTAGAAATTTCTAAATACCAGTGCGTTTTATCGCCACTTTTATTTAAATTTAAAATCCTTGATTATTAATAAGCGCTAATCAAATACTATAGGTGGCAAAGAAATTCTAGTTAAAAATGCTTTAATTTCAAACCAAAACTTTAATGGGTTTTGAAGTTAAGTTATTATTTATAAAACGCAGGCATGGACGCGACCACACAATTTGAAGATATAAATCACTCAGTGAAAGCTCTTAAACTTCTAAATGAATTATGCATTAGAGAATTCAAAAATCCTGATGATTATTAAGAATCATGGGAAGACTATATCAGAAGAAAGTATTGCATGAATAAATCCTAATAAATAATATTGATGTTTTAAGCAAATAGAGATAAGTGAATTTATTACATTAATGCAGTAAAAGGAAGAGGAAGCACAATTATCGACATGGCAGAAAATGGTTCTAGTAGGCTTGTTCATCATAGCATTTTCTTATCTCTACAATTATCTAACTGGTCAAACCGAAAAAGAACAAACACCTGTATTATAAAAAAATGAAATTATAATTTTCTTAAATTTATGACTATATCTTTTATTATAGATATCTGAATGTGAAAAATGCGCATTTTAAATGCAGAATTAATGATAAAGATAAAGTGGTATAAATTTGAAAGAACCACTTTCAAATCAAAGTAAATAATAAGTTAAATAGATTATGAGTTATTTAGTTAATTTACATAATAATGAAATAAAGAGTCTTTAGGTATTGATTAAATTGTGATTCAGTAAAAATAATTTTTCATTTTGATAATTGCTTTCGTAATTTACTCTAGAATTGATAAATTGCCAATCCGTTAAAGCATTTTAAGGCTGTTATTGAAAATTGAAGGTTATTTTTAATTAAATAAGAATATCTTAAATTATATACTAGAAAATAAAATCATGAACGAATCTATAAACCTACTAAATCTTAATGCCAGGTAGCTTTTAGAAAATTCTATTACATAGAATGATTTTATAATGCATTCCACAATCCATTATAATAAAACTCCTCCTTGCTACCTAAACACTAAAATGATTCTAAATACAGAAATAAATCAATAGAATGATCATAAATAACTATAATGTCAAAATCTCCATTAAGCAACAGTCTTGTGAATTAGACTTATCAAGCAGGAGACCCACATAGATTTAAGTTAGAGGACTCGATGCTTGTGGTTTCAAATTTTTTATTTCCCTTTACTATTTTTGGGCATCTCGCTTATGATCTAAATTAAACTGCCATCGAGACTGGGTCTTTTATATATGGGCTTGCCTCCTTTCCATGCTTGGCATATTCAAGTTACTTGTTATTAATAAATTCAAATTTTATAGGGTAAAATAAGTTAGTTATACTCACATTAAATAAAGACATTTTGGAAAATATTCAACTATCGAGCGTCAATTACAAACAGATTTTTGAACTCAATCATGTTACTCTACTATCTTGCTTACACAATCAATTTTAATGTTTCATATAAACTTTAAATTAATATCCTTTCATGCATTAATTTATTAAACAGGAGTCCTAGCTTTCCACTACTACATGTTTTACAAACTAAATTGCTCTACGATAACTTGAAACACTTATATCAACAAAGTAAGCCAATATCTCTGCGGGAATAAAACCATAACCACTCAGGGTTTATATATACCTGTGCTGGCTTTCACCTATATATAAATCGGTGCTTAATTTTTATACTGGGCTAATAAATATTCTCAGGCACTTTATAGTGATGGAGGATTAGTTTCTTAGGGTAGATTTAGTAACGTTTTAACTTAATTTATTGAATCGATGGGTAATATGAAAGAATCTCAAAGACAAGTCAAATTTTTAAGTGATAGAGCTTAACAACAAGTTCTCTAAAGAGAAGCAAATAAAGAAAGAAATGAGGAGTAGGTTCAAAGTTAGATTTAAGTTTTCATTTTATGAGAAAGCGCTATTTATATATCTAAACTGTTAAATTAATAACAGCGTTTCATTTAAGTGATTTAATTTCATGATAATTCCAGTATGTTTTAATACTTTTCACATTAAGCATGAGAGACCAAAAGATAAGAAATTACAATATAGTCACAGGAAGAAATCTTGAATTTCATGATGCCAAACTAAAAACTGATTAAGAAATTTAGAGAGCAGAAGCAGGTTATAAATATTGGCAAATTCATCAGTTTGATCCAGTTAATTGTGAATACTATGATCCCAATAAAGAGAAGGAATTCATATAGTAAGTATATATACACATATTTAGCTGGCAATTATTTTTAGTCAAACAAAACTTTTATCAATATAACGATCTACAATTCTAAACAATCTTTATGTATTAGAACAAAAGAGGCAAATATGAAAGAGCATGGGAAAGATCAAGTAAAGAAATTGCCAATCTCCGTATAAAACGAAGGCCTCATGTACAACCCAATAAATATGAAAATTGAAGATTCAAAACGTCTATATGAAAGAGATTTTAAGAGAGAAGAATAAGCGAATGAGATATGAAGTCAGATACGATGTCGAAACTAAGACAAGGAAAGACGGATTTTCGGACCAGGAGAGAGCTGATCTAATGAAACTTAATAAAGTATCGAATTCTAGATTTAAAATCGAAAATGATCGTGGATTTGATATCTTAACCAATGACCCGCTTCAAGGTCCCTAAGCTTCAAAGACTATATATTAGCCGAGAATTCCACAGCCAAGAGGGGTTTGGACAAAAGCTATGTAAACAGTAAATTCAGACTTCTTATCTGCAGAGGAGAGAAACAGGATCATAGAGGAGGATGAATAAAAGAAGAAGCAGTCGTAGAGTGATTTCCATAAAACCTAAACTGATTAATTAAAGAAAATGCAAACATACGATCCATTAGCTTCTACTAACTTCAATAGACGAAGCCAGAGAGTGTTTAAGGGCACTGAGGAAGGTTTCTATGGTGGCGCATAAACCACAAAAGAATTCCAAGCACCTACAGCTTATCAGGGGACAGAGAAAAATGTCAATCAAATGAGAAAAACTATAGATAATCCTAGAGTTGGTGGATCTGTTGCTAGATTCTCAAGTAGTGCTCAAGCAACTCCACTTGCAATATATAAAAGATGTCAATATATTTTGCTTAATATTTCTTATATAGTATGTGAATGTCATCCCACTCATAATTCGAGAGACACTCAAATCAGGTATCAACTAAAAATCAACATGCTCCACCTTCTTCATAATCATAAGTTAGTTCAAAGAGAGAAATAAGAACTGGTGGATTTCAAAAAATTGGATTAACAGTTACAGCTAAATAGTGATATTTTATTAATTTGCAATTTAATATTTAACTTTAACTCCTCATTTACACAATCTCTCCCTCTAGATATCTAAATAATATTTTAATTGTAATCTCTTAACCCAGTGGTTGTAGTCTTTTTTATTTTTTACACCTAAAAGTTTAATTAAAACATTTAATTGGAAACATACCTTTTCCTCTTCAGGAGGTGGTCTTTTCTCTGGATGATTATAATGATGGTCAGTGAGAGGGATATTGCTGAGAATATTATGTTCGACATTTGTATCCTTGCCTGGTCTGAAATACCAAGGCTTGTCCTTTGGATAATCTGGGTTGGTCTCAAGTCCTTTCAATTTATTGTCAAAGTTGATAACATCGAAAGTCTGTTCATATCTCAAAGCACGATCCTATAAAAAAAGAGTTATTTATAAGCCCTTCAAAGTTTATCACTATGTTTTAGAAATCTGCTTTATGATTGTTCTATCCTTACTTTATTTGAGGCTATGACTTCGACGACATTATTTTTCTCAATTCTCTGCACTTAATTTTCGATATTTGGATCATTAAACTTCTAAGTAATTGAATTGTAAACTGTTTCCCTTGCTTTATAATCTTTGAGTGCGTTTGAAATAAGGTTCAGCGAATCCCTTGTCTTGGGTTCTCTATTGCTCATAAGTGGTGAGTTCTTTACACCAGTTGTCGTATGGGTCGTTACTTAAGATGTTCACATTACCTTGAGTTGCTGTAGCAGTTGCCATAATTTAAATTTATATATTAAGAATTATCTTATTTATTTCTCTCTATGATTTTACGCTATCATTTTTAATCATAACCTCAAGAATATAAGCTTATTAATTATATAGCAATTAAAACTTTTATAGATTTTATGATAATATATGATCTTATAAGAATTTGAATTCAATTTAGTTATAAATACTGTTTAATTATTAATTACCCTTACATAATATTTGATGATAATTTGTTTTCGTGTTCATTCCAGATGAAAATTTTGAGATAACTAGCTCATGATCAAATTTTATTTCCCTAATGTTACTGTTTCATAAATGTCTTATTAATTAGCTGATTCTTGTTAATTTTATGATCCTTGTTCATAATTATTATCATAAGAGAAGGATTTTGAGTATCCATAAACATAAGTTAGCATTGATAAAATCCAGCATTTTAACTCTACCTGCTATATGCCTAATCTTCCATATAAGAATTTTACTGCAGCGGATTTAGGGGAAGTAGAGGATTTATAGTCATCTTAGAATGTTGTAGTTGGGGTGGTCTCTCCTAAGTTTTTTGTATTTTAAGCTGTTTCCAGTTCAGAATTTTAAGTGCCTTCTCTGTCAGAGATTTTATCGCTAAGAAAAGCAGCCTCTAATTATTTGAATCTTTGAATTTAATCAAAATTTGATATTAAGTTAATATTTCATCATTACAATGATCATGAGTTTTAAATATATTCATAAAGAAAAGTAATCTTTAGAGTTCATATAATCATAATAGTTATACATTAAATTAAAATTGGATTGATAATAATTATCAACTACATTTTTCTTAAAAATATGACTAATTATGTTTTCTTTCAACCACTTTTCATCTACTTTTTTGGCAAAGTAATCATTTTCAGAAATTGTGAGAATTTATGAGCAGCCGAACGATTTCAAATGTTTGATCATCAGTTTCTGCATTCCTAATGGTTCTTCTTTTTGAGTCTTAGTATTCAAACAAAGTTCATCCTGAAGTTAGAAAAGAATTGAGAAGTTTGTCCTTTCCCAATCTTAAAAAATAATTTAATACTCTCAAGTTGTAGCTATAATAATCATACAATTCAAATATATACAATTATGATGAATAAGTGTGACATCAATAGGCCATCCAGTCTTTTCGCACTTATTGGCCATCTGAAGTCAAAATTATTTTCCATAACTCCAATCCACAAGTTTAAAGTAAAATTGAGCAAATAGTTCACGCCCTTTCCTTTTCCAACTGAGTTTCTCATTGTAATTGACTCAAACTCGTCATAGAGCACTGATTCTTGAGACTTTGATCTGAAGTGATAGAGTATGGTCCATGCCTTCACTACGTCTGACTTGTTTATGTCCACGAAATTCAATTAATTGATATT
>ARYC01011946.1:0-12059 GCA_000711775.1 Oxytricha trifallax | reverse complement strand
CCAAAACCCAGAGAGAAACCAAAGGTAGTAAGTTATTGTTTGTTTTAATTGAGTTTTCTTACTTAATATAAAGGACTTCTAGGTTTTCTTAATTTATCAAGGATTTTAGTATTATATTTAAGTAAATATAATTTCTTACAACTTTTTCGATTTATTTATTTTGATCGGGTTTTCTTATCAAATTGGTTGGGTTTTCTTATCAAAATGGCTGGGTTTTGGGAGTTTTTTCAATTTTATGGGCAAGTACTCACCAATTTTAAAAACCTTTATGAATTACTAATTATTTTTATCTTTCTTATGAATATCATGTATATTTAAGGTTTCTTTTAATTTTTAACATAAAATGAGATTATTTATAGATAACTTTAAATGTTCATGAGTAGTAGTCAGGAATCTGAAATTATTTTTTCTAACACTATGTTTTGATCCCTTTTTTCGAGGATATATGTCGAGTGAAGCATACTTTTTTCGAAATTTATTAACTTTTAAATTTTTTTAACTATTTAACTAATAAGAATTTTTAAAAATATTAAAATTCGAGTAAAATGCCCTATTTTTAGGGTTTTTGCATCTTTTTTTAAAATTTGTTGAAAATTGACTTTTGTTCTTGTCATATCTCCTCAACCACGAATCTGTAGTAGCTCTAACTAGTCAAGTTGAACTCAGGATAGATTAAATGTGTATCCTGTAGCGTTAGATCAAGAAAATACTCTCCAGGAAAAAATGCGCAAGTTTTGTGGTCTATGAGTGTCCCCAAAACCCCTATTAAGAATATAACAAACACTTATCATATCATAGTCAGATGAAAAAATAAAAAACTTGCCCACATGCTTTTTAAGAATCTCAATAGTCGATAGTGGGGTGAATATACCATTTCCAGTAACTTTTGAGAAAAAAATCCATGGGGAAAAAAAAAACCCCAAAACCGCAACATAAAGATATCAAAACCCCAGTCAGCGAAATATCTAAATTTTTCAATAATTATTATAAAAACTCAAAGTTCTTAATAAAATGATTTTCAATAAAACTTAAAATACTTATCCATATAAAAAAAACCATTTCAATGAAAGCCAACTAATAAATAGAAAACAACTTTTTCTTTTAATAGATAACCTGAAAAAATGCTGACGCCAAAACCCCTTGGGGTAAGCCAAAGAAGATCCAATTTAAATTTAATTGGGACGCGAGTCCTGAGCGAAGCGAAGACTCTGCGTATTGCGTCACGTATGAAAACCCAATGCGAAGTGCATGAAAACCCAAGGTCAAACTTCCAAAGCCAAAGAGACCGCGCTATATAAGGTTTTTAATGTGTTTACTATTATATGAAAACCCAGAGACACCTTTCCACCAAAACCCAGAGAGAAACCAAAGGTAGTAATTAATTAATTGTTTTAGTATAGTTTTCTTACTTAATAAAAAGGATTTCTAGGTTTTCTAAATTTATTAAGGATTTTAGTATTATATTGAAGTAAATTTAATTTCTTACAACTTTTTCAATATATTAAATTTGATCGGGTTTTCTTATCAAATTGGTAGGGTTTTCTTATCAAAATGGCTGGGTTTTGGGAGTTTTTTCAATTTTATGGGCAAGTACTCACCAATTTTAAAAACCTTTATGATACTAATTATTTTTATCTTTCTTATGAATATCATGTATATTTAAGGTTTCTTTTAATTTTTAACATAAAATGAGATTATTTATAGATAACTTTAAATGTTCATGAGTAGTAGTCAGGAATCTGAAATTATTTTTTCTAACACTATGTTTTGATCCCTTTTTTCGAGGATATATGTCGAGTGAAGCATACTTTTTTCGAAATTTATTAACTTTTAAATTTTTTTAACTATTTAACTAATAAGAATTTTTAAAAATATTAAAATTCGAGTAAAATGCCCTATTTTTAGGGTTTTTGCATCTTTTTTTAAAATTTGTTGAAAATTGACTTTTGTTCTTGTCATATCTCCTCAACCACGAATCTGTAGTAGCTCTAACTAGTCAAGTTGAACTCAGGATAGATTAAATGTGTATCCTGTAGCGTTAGATCAAGAAAATACTCTCCAGGAAAAAATGCGCAAGTTTTGTGGTCTATGAGTGTCCCCAAAACCCCTATTAAGAATATAACAAACACTTATCATATCATAGTCAGATGAAAAAATAAAAAACTTGCCCACATGCTTTTTAAGAATCTCAATAGTCGATAGTGGGGTGAATATACCATTTCCAGTAACTTTTGAGAAAAAAATCCATGGGGAAAAAAAAAACCCCAAAACCGCAACATAAAGATATCAAAACCCCAGTCAGCGAAATATCTAAATTTTTCAATAATTATTATAAAAACTCAAAGTTCTTAATAAAATGATTTTCAATAAAACTTAAAATACTTATCCATATAAAAAAAACCATTTCAATGAAAGCCAACTAATAAATAGAAAACAATTTTTTTTTATTTGAAAACCTGAAAATAGGCTGACGCCAAAACCCTTCGGGTAAGCCAAAGACGAGGCAATATAAATTGGATCGGGACGCGAGTCCTGAGCGAAGCGAAGACTCTGCGTATTGCGTCACGCATGAAAACCCAAGTGTCACGGAAGAAAACCCAAAGCGAAGTTAATGAAAACCCAAGGTCAAACTTGCAAAGCCAAAGAGACCGCGCATTCTACTAATAAGTATGACTTTACTATTATATGAAAACCCAGAGACACCTTTTCACCAAAACCCTGAGAGAAACCAAAGGTAGTAAGTAATTGTTTGTTTTAGTATAGTTTTCTTACTTAATAAAAAGGATTTCTAGGTTTTCTAAATTTATTAAGGATTTTAGTATTATATTGAAGTAAATTTAATTTCTTACAACTTTTTCAATATATTAAATTTGATCGGGTTTTCTTATCAAATTGGTAGGGTTTTCTTATCAAAATGGTCGGGTTTTCAGGGTTTTGTAACATTTTATGAGTAAGTAGTCACCAATTCTTGGATTATTTATGAATTACTAATTATTTTTATCTTTCTTATGAATATCATGTATATTTAAGGTTTCTTTTAATTTTTAACATAAAATGAGATTATTTATAGATAACTTTAAATGTTCATGAGTAGTAGTCAGGAATCTGAAATTATTTTTTCTAACACTATGTTTTGATCCCTTTTTTCGAGGATATATGTCGAGTGAAGCATACTTTTTTCGAAATTTATTAACTTTTAAATTTTTTTAACTATTTAACTAATAAGAATTTTTAAAAATATTAAAATTCGAGTAAAATGCCCTATTTTTAGGGTTTTTGCATCTTTTTTTAAAATTTGTTGAAAATTGACTTTTGTTCTTGTCATATCTCCTCAACCACGAATCTGTAGTAGCTCTAACTAGTCAAGTTGAACTCAGGATAGATTAAATGTGTATCCTGTAGCGTTAGATCAAGAAAATACTCTCCAGGAAAAAATGCGCAAGTTTTGTGGTCTATGAGTGTCCCCAAAACCCCTATTAAGAATATAACAAACACTTATCATATCATAGTCAGATGAAAAAATAAAAAACTTGCCCACATGCTTTTTAAGAATCTCAATAGTCGATAGTGGGGTGAATATACCATTTCCAGTAACTTTTGAGAAAAAAATCCATGGGGAAAAAAAAAACCCCAAAACCGCAACATAAAGATATCAAAACCCCAGTCAGCGAAATATCTAAATTTTTCAATAATTATTATAAAAACTCAAAGTTCTTAATAAAATGATTTTCAATAAAACTTAAAATACTTATCCATATAAAAAAAACCATTTCAATGAAAGCCAACTAATAAATAGAAAACAACTTTTTCTTTTAATAGATAACCTGAAAAAATGCTGACGCCAAAACCCCTTGGGGTAAGCCAAAGACGAAGTAAAATTAATTTAATTGGGACGCGAGTCTGAGCGAAGCGAAGACTCAGCGTATTGCGTCACGCATGAAAACCCAAAGCGAAGTGCATGAAAACCCAAGGTCAAACTTGCAAAGCCAAAGAGATCACGCTTTCTACTGATTATATTGTCTTTATTATTATATGAAAACCCAGAGACACCTTTTCACCAAAACCCAGATAGAAACCAAAAGGAGTAAGTAAATGTTTATTTTAGTAGAGTTTACATATATATTGATATAGGTTTTAAAGGTTTTTAAATATGTATTAAGGAGTTTAGTAAGATATTGAAGTATTTATTATTTCTTATAACTTTTTCAATATATTAATTTTGATAGGGTTTTCTTATCAAATTTGTCGGGTTTTCTTATCAAAATGGTAGGGTTTTCAGGGTTTTGGTCAATTTAATGAGTAAGTACTCACAAATTCTTGGATTATTTATGAATTACTAATTATTTTTATCTTTCTTATGAATCTCTTGTATATTTACGGTTTCTTTTAATTTTTAACATAAAATGAGATTATTTATAGATAACTTTAAATGTTCATGAGTAGTAGTCAGGAATCTGAAAATATTTTCTTTAACACTATGTTTTGATCCCATTTTTCGAGGATATATGTCGAGTGAAGCATACTTTTTTCCAAATTTTTTAACTTTTAAATTTTTATAACTATTTAACTAATAAGAATTTTTTAAAATATTCAAATTCGAGTAAAATGACCTATTTTGAAAGTTTTTGCATCTTTTTTAAAAATTTGTTGAAAATTGACTTTTGTTCTTGTCATATCTCCTCAACCACGAATCTGTAGTAGCTCTAACTAGTCAAGTTGAACTCAGGATAGATTAAATGTGTATCCTGTAGCGTTAGATCAAGAAAATACTCTCCAGGAAAAAATGCGCAAGTTTTGTGGTCTATGAGTGTCCCCAAAACCCCTATTAAGAATATAACAAACACTTATCATATCATAGTCAGATGAAAAAATAAAAAACTTGCCCACATGCTTTTTAAGAATCTCAATAGTCGATAGTGGGGTGAATATACCATTTCCAGTAACTTTTGAGAAAAAAATCCATGGGGAAAAAAAAAACCCCAAAACCGCAACATAAAGATATCAAAACCCCAGTCAGCGAAATATCTAAATTTTTCAATAATTATTATAAAAACTCAAAGTTCTTAATAAAATGATTTTCAATAAAACTTAAAATACTTATCCATATAAAAAAAACCATTTCAATGAAAGCCAACTAATAAATAGAAAACAACTTTTTCTTTTTTAGAAAACCTGAAAAAAGGCTTTCGCCAAAACCCTACGGGTAAGCCAAAAACGAAGCAATTTTAATAGGAATGGGACGCGAGTCCTGAGCGAAGCGAAGACTCTGCGTATTGCGTCACGTATGAAAACCAAGCGAAGTGCATGAAAACCCAAGGTCAAACTTGCAAAGCCAAAGAGATCACGCTTTCTACTGATTATATTGTCTTTATTATTATATGAAAACCCAGAGACACCTTTTCACCAAAACCCAGATAGAAACCAAAAGGAGTAAGTAAATGTTTATTTTAGTAGAGTTTACATATATATTGATATAGGTTTTAAAGGTTTTTAAATATGTATTAAGGAGTTTAGTAAGATATTGAAGTATTTATTATTTCTTATAACTTTTTCAATATATTAATTTTGATAGGGTTTTCTTATCAAATTTGTCGGGTTTTCTTATCAAAATGGTAGGGTTTTCAGGGTTTTGGTCAATTTAATGAGTAAGTACTCACAAATTCTTCGAATCATTAAAAGTTACTGAACAATTTTATCTTACTTTATGAATATCATGTATATTTAAGGTTTCTTTTAATTTTTAACATAAAATGAGATTATTTATAGATAACTTTAAATGTTCATGAGTAGTAGTCAGGAATCTGAAATTATTTTTTCTAACACTATGTTTTGATCCCTTTTTTCGAGGATATATGTCGAGTGAAGCATACTTTTTTCGAAATTTATTAACTTTTAAATTTTTTTAACTATTTAACTAATAAGAATTTTTAAAAATATTAAAATTCGAGTAAAATGCCCTATTTTTAGGGTTTTTGCATCTTTTTTTAAAATTTGTTGAAAATTGACTTTTGTTCTTGTCATATCTCCTCAACCACGAATCTGTAGTAGCTCTAACTAGTCAAGTTGAACTCAGGATAGATTAAATGTGTATCCTGTAGCGTTAGATCAAGAAAATACTCACCAGGAAAAAATAGGGCAGTTTTTGTGGTCTATGAATGACCCCAAAACCCCTATTAATAATATAACAAACACTGATCATATCATAGTCAGATGAAAAAATAAAAAACTTGCCCACATGCTTTTTAAGAATCTCCATAGTCGATAGTGGGGTAAATATAACATTTCCAGTATCTTTTAAAAAAAAAGTGTCGGGCAAAAAAAACCCCAAAACCGCAACATAAAGATATCAAAACCCAGTCAGCGAAATATCTTCATTTTTGATGAATTATTATAAAAACTCAAATTTCTTAATAAAATAATTTTAAATTATAATAAAAACACATTTCTTTGTAATAATAACTATTTTAATAAAAGACAACTATTATATATAACATCTTTTTCTTTTTATAGATAACCTGAAAAAAGGCTGACGCCAAAACCCCTGCGGGGAAGCCAAAGACAAGTTAATTTTAATTGAATTGGGACGCGAGTCCTGAGCGAAGCGAAGACTCAGCGTATTGCGTCACGCATGAAAACCCAAAGCGAAGTGCATGAAAACCCAAGCTCAAACTTGCAAAGCCAAAGAGACCGCAGTTTATATTGCTAATTATGTCTTTACTACTGAATGAAAACCCAGAGACACCTTTTCACCAAAACCCAGAGAGAAACCAAAGGGAGTAAGTAAATGTTTTTTTTAGTAGAGTTTTCTTACTTAATAAAAAGGATTTCTAGGTTTTCTAAATTTATTAAGGATTTTAGTATTATATTGAAGTAAATTTAATTTCTTACAACTTTTTCAATATATTAAATTTGATCGGGTTTTCTTATCAAATTGGTAGGGTTTTCTTATCAAAATGGCTGGGTTTTGGGAGTTTTTTCAATTTTATGGGCAAGTACTCACCAATTTTAAAAACCTTTATGAAATCTAATTATTTTTATCTTTCTTATGAATATCATGTATATTTAAGGTTTCTTTTAATTTTTAACATAAAATGAGATTATTTATAGATAACTTTAAATGTTCATGAGTAGTAGTCAGGAATCTGAAATTATTTTTTCTAACACTATGTTTTGATCCCTTTTTTCGAGGATATATGTCGAGTGAAGCATACTTTTTTCGAAATTTATTAACTTTTAAATTTTTTTAACTATTTAACTAATAAGAATTTTTAAAAATATTAAAATTCGAGTAAAATGCCCTATTTTTAGGGTTTTTGCATCTTTTTTTAAAATTTGTTGAAAATTGACTTTTGTTCTTGTCATATCTCCTCAACCACGAATCTGTAGTAGCTCTAACTAGTCAAGTTGAACTCAGGATAGATTAAATGTGTATCCTGTAGCGTTAGATCAAGAAAATACTCTCCAGGAAAAAATGCGCAAGTTTTGTGGTCTATGAGTGTCCCCAAAACCCCTATTAAGAATATAACAAACACTTATCATATCATAGTCAGATGAAAAAATAAAAAACTTGCCCACATGCTTTTTAAGAATCTCAATAGTCGATAGTGGGGTGAATATACCATTTCCAGTAACTTTTGAGAAAAAAATCCATGGGGAAAAAAAAAACCCCAAAACCGCAACATAAAGATATCAAAACCCCAGTCAGCGAAATATCTAAATTTTTCAATAATTATTATAAAAACTCAAAGTTCTTAATAAAATGATTTTCAATAAAACTTAAAATACTTATCCATATAAAAAAAACCATTTCAATGAAAGCCAACTAATAAATAGAAAACAACTTTTTCTTTTAATAGATAACCTGAAAAAATGCTGACGCCAAAACCCCTTGGGGTAAGCCAAAGAAGATCCAATTTAAATTTAATTGGGACGCGAGTCCTGAGCGAAGCGAAGACTCTGCGTATTGCGTCACGCATGAAAACCCAAAACGAAGTGCATGAAAACCCAAGCTCAAACTTGCAAAGCCAAAGAGACCGCAGTTTATATTGCTAATTATGTCTTTACTACTGAATGAAAACCCAGAGACACCTTTTCACCAAAACCCAGAGAGAAACCAAAGGGAGTAAGTAAATGTTTTTTTTAGTAGAGTTTTCTTATAAAATAAAGGATTTCTAGGTTTTCTAAATTTATTAAGGATTTTAGTATTATATTGAAGTAAATTTAATTTCTTACAACTTTTTCAATATATTAAATTGATCGGGTTTTCTTATCAAATTGGTAGGGTTTTCTTATCAAAATTGAAGGGTTTTGTAGTTTTTTGACATTTTTTGGGTAAGTACTCACCAATTTTAAAAACTTTTTTGAATTACTAATTATTTTTATCTTTCTTATGAATATCATGTATATTTAAGGTTTCTTTTAATTTTTAACATAAAATGAGATTATTTATAGATAACTTTAAATGTTCATGAGTAGTAGTCAGGAATCTGAAATTATTTTTTCTAACACTATGTTTTGATCCCTTTTTTCGAGGATATATGTCGAGTGAAGCATACTTTTTTCGAAATTTATTAACTTTTAAATTTTTTTAACTATTTAACTAATAAGAATTTTTAAAAATATTAAAATTCGAGTAAAATGCCCTATTTTTAGGGTTTTTGCATCTTTTTTTAAAATTTGTTGAAAATTGACTTTTGTTCTTGTCATATCTCCTCAACCACGAATCTGTAGTAGCTCTAACTAGTCAAGTTGAACTCAGGATAGATTAAATGTGTATCCTGTAGCGTTAGATCAAGAAAATACTCTCCAGGAAAAAATGCGCAAGTTTTGTGGTCTATGAGTGTCCCCAAAACCCCTATTAAGAATATAACAAACACTTATCATATCATAGTCAGATGAAAAAATAAAAAACTTGCCCACATGCTTTTTAAGAATCTCAATAGTCGATAGTGGGGTGAATATACCATTTCCAGTAACTTTTGAGAAAAAAATCCATGGGGAAAAAAAAAACCCCAAAACCGCAACATAAAGATATCAAAACCCCAGTCAGCGAAATATCTAAATTTTTCAATAATTATTATAAAAACTCAAAGTTCTTAATAAAATGATTTTCAATAAAACTTAAAATACTTATCCATATAAAAAAAACCATTTCAATGAAAGCCAACTAATAAATAGAAAACAACTTTTTCTTTTAATAGATAACCTGAAAAAATGCTGACGCCAAAACCCCTTGGGGTAAGCCAAAGACGAAGCAATATTAATTGGATAAGGACGCGAGTCCTGAGCGAAGCGAAGACTCTGCGTATTGCGTCAAGAATGAAAACCCAAAGTGTCACGTATGAAAACCCAAAGCGAAGTTAATGAAAACCCAAGGTCAAACTTGCAAAGCCAAAGAGACCGCGCTATAGAAGGAATATGGTGTTCTTACTTTATAATGAAAACCCAGAGACCCTTTACACAAAACCCAGAGAGAAACCAAAGGTAGTAATTAATTAATTGTTTTAGTATAGTTTTCTTACTTAATAAAAAGGATTTCTAGGTTTTCTAAATTTATTAAGGATTTTAGTATTATATTGAAGTAAATTTAATTTCTTACAACTTTTTCAATATATTAAATTTGATCGGGTTTTCTTATCAAATTGGTAGGGTTTTCTTATCAAAATGGTCGGGTTTTCAGGGTTTTGGTTAATTTAATGAGTAAGTAGTCACCAATTCTTGGATTATTTATGAATTACTAATTATTTTTATCTTTCTTATGAATCTCTTGTATATTTACGGTTTCTTTTAATTTTTAACATAAAATGAGATTATTATAGATAACTTTAAATGTTCATGAGTAGTAGTCAGGAATCTGAAAATATTTTCTTTAACACTATGTTTTGATCCCATTTTTCGATGATATATGTCGAGTTGAAGCATACTTTTTTCCAAATTTTTTAACTTTTAAATTTTTTTAACTATTTAACTAATAAGAATTTTTTAAAATATTCAAATTCGAGTAAAATGACCTATTTTGAAAGTTTTTGCATCTTTTTAAAAAATTTGTTGAAAATTGACTTTTGTTCTTGTCATATCTCCTCAACCACGAATCTGTAGTAGCTCTAACTAGTCAAGTTGAACTCAGGATAGATTAAATGTGTATCCTGTAGCGTTAGATCAAGAAAATACTCTCCAGGAAAAAATGCGCAAGTTTTGTGGTCTATGAGTGTCCCCAAAACCCCTATTAAGAATATAACAAACACTTATCATATCATAGTCAGATGAAAAAATAAAAAACTTGCCCACATGCTTTTTAAGAATCTCAATAGTCGATAGTGGGGTGAATATACCATTTCCAGTAACTTTTGAGAAAAAAATCCATGGGGAAAAAAAAAACCCCAAAACCGCAACATAAAGATATCAAAACCCCAGTCAGCGAAATATCTAAATTTTTCAATAATTATTATAAAAACTCAAAGTTCTTAATAAAATGATTTTCAATAAAACTTAAAATACTTATCCATATAAAAAAAACCATTTCAATGAAAGCCAACTAATACATAAAGCAAATCTTTCTTTTAAAAGATAACCTGAAAAAAGGCTGACGCCAAAACCCTTCGGGTAAGCCAAAGACGAAGCAATTTTAACTAAAATGGGACGCGAGTCCTGAGCGAAGCGAAGACTCTGCGTATTGCGTCACGTATGAAAACCCAAAGCGAAGTGGATGAAAACCCAACGTCAAACTTGCAAAGCCAAAGAGACCGCGCTTTCTACTAATTATTATGTCTTTATAATAGAATGAAAACCCAGAGACACCTTTTCACCAAAACCCAGAGAGAAACCAAAGGGAGTAAGTAAATATTATTTTAGTAGAGTTTTCTTATAAAATAAAAGGTTAACAAGGTTATTAAAGATTTATTAAGGATTTTAGAACACATTGAAGTATAAATCATTTCTTACAACTTTTTCAATTTATTAAATTTTATCGGGTTTTCTTATCAAATTAGTAGGGTTTTCTTATCAAAATGGTCAGATTTTCTAGGTTTTGGGCAATTTAATGAGTAAGTACTCACAAATTCTTGGATTATTTATGAATTACTAATTATTTTTATCTTTCTTATGAATCTCTTGTATATTTACGGTTTCTTTTAATTTTTAACATAAAATGAGATTATTTATAGATAACTTTAAATGTTCATGAGTAGTAGTCAGGAATCTGAAAATATTTTCTTTAACACTATGTTTTGATCCCATTTTTCGAGGATATATGTCGAGTGAAGCATACTTTTTTCCAAATTTTTTAACTTTTAAATTTTTTTAACTATTTAACTAATAAGAATTTTTTAAAATATTCAAATTCGAGTAAAATGACCTATTTTGAAAGTTTTTGCATCTTTTTAAAAAATTTGTTGAAAATTGACTTTTGTTCTTGTCATATCTCCTCAACCACGAATCTGTAGTAGCTCTAACTAGTAAAGTTGAACTCAGGATAGATTAAATGTGTATCCTGTTGCCTTAGATCAAGAAAATATTTACCAGGAAAAAAATGCGCAAGTTTTGTGGTCTATGAATGACCCCAAAACCCCTATTAATAATATAACAAACACTGATCATATCATAGTCAGATGAAAAAATAAAAAACTTGCCCACATGCTTTTTAAGAATCTCCATAGTCGATAGTGGGGTAAATATAACATTTCCAGTATCTTTTAAAAAAAAAGTGTCGGGCAAAAAAAACCCCAAAACCGCAACATAAAGATATCAAAACCTCAGTCAGCGAAATATCTTCATTTTTGATGAATTATTATAAAAACTCAAATTTCTTAATAAAATAATTTTAAATTATAATAAAAACACATTTCTTTGTAATAATAACTATTTTAATAAAAGACAACTATTATATATAACATCTTTTTCTTTTTATAGATAACCTGAAAAAAGGCTGACGCCAAAACCCCTGCGGGGAAGCCAAAGACAAGTTAATTTTAATTGAATTGGGACGCGAGTCCTGAGCGAAGCGAAGACTCAGCGTATTGCGTCACGCATGAAAACCCAAAGCGAAGTGCATGAAAACCCAA
>ARYC01011945.1:0-11500 GCA_000711775.1 Oxytricha trifallax | reverse complement strand
AACAACCTCGAAGCACAAGGGTAGTACAAACAGAACATTGGAGATGAGGAGAGAAGAGAGACCAAGCAGCAAACCGAGATAGCAAAGGCTAAAGATCAGAATTGAAAAGCGGAGAACCGCGAGGTGAGGCATCATTCATCAGGATATTATAATTCAGGAACTGCAATCTAAATTACTAAATGTGTTTTATTAGTATTTGTTTTAATTTACCTACAGTTATTTACTACTACTGAGCTAAAAAGTTATTATATATAATACTATACTATATAATATATATAATACTATAATATTATATATATATATTTGCTTAAAGTTTAGGGAATCATTTTATTGAAAGAGACTAAAAGAAGATGATTTAATTCAAAACTTGAAGAATTTAATATCCTTAGGTGGAAAGCAGCAGTTATTATAAGATTTAGGATAAACAGATCTTTTGAATTTAATTCAATCATATTTAGATTCCTACTTAGCCACATATTTAATTAATATATTTAATAGAGATTAGATTATTGTTAAGAAAACAAATATAGATTAGCGTCTGAAAATTTGTTTAATTTATATTATTATATAGAAAAGAACAATAAACAATAAAGATATTAATTTGACTAGTTTAATTTCTTATAAAAAATACCATAGCAATAGTTTTTTAGCTTTAATTATTTCTAATTAATATAAAATACCTTAATACTCTTCCCACAAATTTAATTATTAGTTATTGTAAATAAAATTAAATTCTTGCTTAATTTAATTTTAAGGGGTAATTTGAAAGATTCATTCTCATAACCTACTATTAAATTCTATGATTGACATTAAATGTTAATAATAAGCTATTATCGACAAAATCATTCACGCTAAAAAGGGGTGGACCCCATAAATCACGAGAATGATCACTATAGTCTATTGCCCTAGTACAAGAAACAAGTTAGAAAAGGCATTTGTTAAGAGATGTTATGAAAGAGAAGATGCCAGGAAAAAGGGAAGAAGAGAATGGGAACTTTGGTCAGAGAAACAAGAGAATCATTGGAGTGAGATAAACTAAGAGTGGCAACATGAGGATCTAATACAAGGCAAACACATTCAAGAAATGTTAATGGAAAGATGCATGAATCAAATAGAGGAAGCCAATTCGGATAAGAGAAATCCTAACAGCTATACTTCCACCCATAGTCTTGAAAGAGAATGGAATCTTACACCTGGCAAAGGCTATTGGAACCACCAATTGGAAGCTTAAAACAATAGATTCTGGAGAGACTCTCAGGATATCAAGAGCATCATTATACCAACATGCTGTTAGGGAAGTCTATAGAGTTGCATGAACTGGATAGTGTTGAAAATCACCAAAGACTCTAAGAACCTGGATATATATAATACTAGAAAGAGAGTGGGAAGCCAAGCAATAGTCTAAAAATAGGTCAGACAAATAAACAGTCTCGTTGAGGAAGTGATGGAGAAAAGCTTCACTACAGAAAGAATTGAGAACAAAACAGAAATAAACCATGTAAATGATCCAGAAGACCCCTACAGAGTCATGGCCATACTAATCGCTAATAACCTTGCGTTGGAACTTCCGGGAGAACCAATCTTCCTGATTTTAGCGAAGGATTGGATAAGCATGCAGAGATATTATCTTATTTCGATTTGGAAGATGGTCACATGGAGATTGGAAAATAGGGATCTCAGAAGACAAGCAAAACCTTGAGGAAATCACGGAGAAGAGGAATGATTTACTATGGCAAGTAGAATGGAACTTATATTCTCAATTCAATCTCGCAGAAACACACTTGGGACGAGATTGTTCTGGAGAACGGAATCCAAATAGAGATGAGGAGAACGCTAGATGACCATGATGGGAAATTCAGTGAATTAAACGAGAACATGGTAAACGAGGACATGGTAGTAGCTGAGGAGTATCTGCTCTAGAGACAAAACCAATGGGGAGGGAACGAGTAGATAGCGTAGGGAGGGTGAAGCTGAAACTCATCCTAAGCTAAATGATGAAAAAACAACTCCCATAAGTATTGAAATTGAGGAAGATGACTAGGTTCAGGCAATGAGTGAGCAGCACGACACGCCTTATTCCACTTGTCAGTGCGTCACAGTGAGCAGCCAGAGAAAGGGCAGAATGAAAGAAGGAGACAAAACCTTAACGTGGAAGATGCAAATCAAGAAACTAATAAGACTGAAACAGTGGAGCAGTAATGATCAATGGTAAACTTAAAAACATTTATTTTACCTTAAGTTATATTTATCTATCTAATAAGCAATTAAGTATGGTTTTATCGTATACTTTTTCAAATATTTATTTTAAAGTAATAAATTTAATTTATTAATGCCTATTATAATGAAGTATATTTTGTTTTTGTAAATTTTATCAATTAATGTTTATGAATGTATTTCAGACTATATTTAATACATACCAAGTTCTAAAATAATTTCCTGATAAATCCTAGTTAAATATATTTAAGTAACATTTATAATAGATTCAAACAAAAGAATAGTGAAATTATATAGCCATTAGCCTATTACTAATTACTAGTATTGGTAATAACTTATTGCGTATAAAATCATTTTAATCATTTATTAAAATATTTATATAATCAATGATAATATGTGATTTAGCCCAGCAAGTTAATTAATTTAATACCTTTATCTTTTATTTTTATTGCTATTTGATATATAAATAACTTAATCTTTAACAAACTATATTTATTTACCAGTATCATTTATCTAATCATGAAAAATAGGGATAGTTCTAGGCTAAAAGGAATGCATTTAATATAAACTTATTTATAATATAAATTTATAGAATAATATAGACCCCACATAGGATAAGGTTTAGTTAAATTTTTTAAATTAATAGGCAACATAACTAAACATGTAAACTCTGGAAGACTTCCTTGTTACTCAAGCAGCAACTCCAAATGAGACACAACTCTTGCATAAGTGAAAGGATACGATGAACAACTACATTCACATTAGTCTTATAGCAGTATTTATAATTGACTCTTATCTCTGTTTATACAGATAGTGGTAGTAAGCCAAGAAGAAACAAAGAGACTCAAGCAAGGAATAGAGAGAATCAGTAGAGACTTAATCAGTGCCATGGAAAGATGAGCAGAGGTGATGGGAAAATTGATTAAACCAACCTGAATCTGTTGTAATGACCAAGTATATATCAGAATATAGGTAAGATAAATTATTAAAGATTATAATTATTAAAATATTATAATAGGTGGTATTGCTTGTAGGGGGTTTGTAATAATATAGTCAAAGATTTGCCAAAATCAAGGGGGGGGAGCTGATATTTCAAGATGAACCACTTATTTGTATTGATGCTTCATAATTGCAAATATAAATGAGTTATTTATAGTTACTTAGAATTAAATTTTTTTGAACAAAATATAATTTTATAGCATAAAAGATAGCTCCTAATAATTTACAGAATTAGATATCAATTTAAACACTCTAACCAACATGTTATCTTGCTAAGATAGTTATTCTTGTTTTTAGTTCATACATTTTTATATTGTCTATATAGGGTAAACAATATAAACTCTTCCAATTCTGAATATTCTCATTACTTAATTGATTAAAAGATTATATAATCTCTATATTTATTGCAACATTCGACATGCTATAAAGAGTTAGCCTAGACTATTATGTCAACTGGATAACTAATTTCAGAGTCATTTCCACTTTGCATTGTTACTAAATGAACACTTTTATATTTCAATGCGCTAACCTATGATAGTTCAATTCCATCAACTTACAACTTGGCTTATCACAGCTAGTGAAAAGCACCATATGCGCTGTCAGTGAGCCAGAGATAAGTTTTAGCATCAATAACTATAGGCCTGATAATGACTTGACAAGTTTGGTAGTGTGACTAGTCTCCATCATTAAAGACTTAACTGCTTTGGATCAACAGCTTAAAGCACTAATTAGTAGCTACAGTAACTAGTACTAATTTATTTTTTAAATGTATCAATCTATTGTATTAAATAGTCAAATAATAAATAATAATATTACATAAATCAATATTTGAAATAGCACTTTAAAACTAGAGAAGGAATGTTTAACTGAAGGAGGAAAGCACGGCAAAGCAGTATGACCTAAGAGGTAAATAGCCGAAGGCAATAAATTCAAGATCAGGATAAACTCCTCATTAATTAACTGAAAGAGTAGCTTCATAAAAGACTATGTTAACTTGAATATAAATCAAACGCCTAAAATGATTCATAATATATAAAATAAATAATAATAAAATGTAAATATGATAGGACAACTCTTTGTTTTATGAAGCTGAGATAGTTTATAAATCAAGAGAATGCAATAAACTGTGAATTTAACAGTTGCCAGATTGATCCATCTCAAATTCTCAGACCTTCCCTAGATGATATAAGATTGCAGCATGTTAATAGCATTGAAAGTACTACCTTTTGAATTTAATATCAACAGAGAAAACGAAGTGTTTACTTATAATCATGATTCATTCATATAAAATATGTAAAAATATTTATATCTTGTATTTATGAACTATGAGTGACTTATCAAATGATCATCTCAAACAATCTTGATTGTCTTCTTCATTGCCTGTCATCAGACCATTTACATTTGTTGTTCAAGAATCAAGCTCTTAGCACTTGGAGGAATCTTAATGATCGGTATAAGTAAAAATGGGGAAAGAGAAAGCACGCTATCTATTGTTGTTGTTTAATGACTACTGTATGTTTAATGTAATAAATAATAAATTAACTTTAATTGATTTAGTCTGATATTAATCAATTTAGAATAATGATAATGTAAATAAAAACTAAGTAGAGCATTTGATTAGCCCCTTTATTGAGTTGTGCTCATGAATCTCTGATGTCATTAATAACAAAATTAGATAATAACTATATTCTTTAATAGTATCTATGAATTAATATCTTTCACCAATCTCATAATTTTCTAACTCAATCTTAATTGAGAACTATAAGTATTCTGGTTGCTACTATTTCAATTTGTTATTTTGCTCTTTATTTCTGATCATTGCCACCTGGTTTGACTCGACTGTTTAAAAGACTCAGATTTTTCATTTTTAATAACATAAATTCACTTAGATAATCATTAATTTATGTTAATTTATCAAAATTAGGCAATCCAATAAATAGAACTCTTTATAACTAAATAAAATACCTTAATTTTATTATGAAATAAAGCGGAAGATTGCCTAACTTTACATTCACTTAGATTAGAATAGATCTTGGCAAGAAGCTAAGGAACATTTATACTTAATTGAAACACCCTTATTATGAAAATTAGTCAAACCATTATCTAACATAGTAAATGCATCTATATGCTTTTGAATCCTTTTTAAGATATATATAAATTATACTGGAGTTTAATAAAATCTAGCCCAACAAATATACCAATTAGAGAACAGGAAACCTTCCCTACATATTCACATATTTACATATTAATTTATTTGATTTATAATAAAGATAGCTCAAATTAACAGATCAGGCGGTCTGTTACATTTATTCTCTAGATAGCTTAATCTTGTTATAGTAATATTTATTTAATTTTAACCACATTACTACCTTTATTGCAATCATATCATTTCTATTTTGAAAAAAGAGAATTTACTTTACGGAGTAATCTATTCTTTTTCTTGAGCTTTTCTTACTCTTTGAATTTGCATTTCAGAGGCAGCTAAAAACATAAATTGTTACTATAGTATTAGTACTACAATGAGTGCTAATTACTTGTATTCATGATTGTATAAGTAGCATTAGGTAATCGATGTTAAGTAACTGCATTTCGACATCTTAATCAACAATCGGTCTTGCCTTTTCCTTATTCTAAACTGATTTTTAACAAACATTAGTTTTTGTTTAAATGAATTGCTTGATTATAGATCATCATGCGATAATTGTAGTAACTAACAATGTTTACAGTAATATTCCAAAATTAATTACATATTTTCCTCATTTAACCCATTAATCTAAATTCTGCTTAGCTATATTTTGCTGGTTAATACAAAAGTTCATTACAGATATGGGGGGAAAAGCAGCATTCTTAGTTGAATCTAATCATTTGAATTGAACTTTCATAGTTCTATTTTGCTGTTAATTATTAACTTCTATTCAATATCTTTCGCGATTACATTTCTGAAACATTCAAAAACATTGACAAAGGCTGAATAATTGAATATTACGACTTAATAGCATCTTCAATGTCAGATTATAAAGAATTGGATTTGATATTTCGATACAAAACAAATTCAGACCATAAGCTTTTCAATATAATACTATCATCCTAAGGTATATTATTCATTTAAATCTACCCACCATTCTAGCTAAAATTACCTAAATTATTAATGAGATTCTCATTTAATTTAATTGAATAAATGAATGAACCATAAATTAACAAGCTAATATTCCTAATGAAACTATAGGATTAAATAAACCTTTTGATGACAATTATTCTAATTTCTATCCAATAAGTTTCAAAACATGCTTTCTTCTCACATAAATCATCTGATTTACAATATAAGAAAGAAGGAATATTAATTTTACTTATTTAATAATCCCTAATAGTAGCGAAGAAACTTAATTTGATGCTAGATATTAATAACAACTATGGTTTTTTATTAGTAATTTAATTAGAATAAATTTCCTGGTAGTTTAGTTTCCTGTTTATTGCTGTTTTTATGCTGATTAACTTATTAGATTCAACTAATTATAATATCTTGGTGAGATGTATAATCTGATTATATCATTATTATAAGGTAATTTGTATTCTTTGATATATATGTCGTTTTTAGCATTTAATTGTGGTGACAGAATGAGTTTAGTGAGTATCTGATTAAATACATTTTGCTTAAATGATTTAATTTATATAGTTTAAGTTAAGCTCTATCATTATTCTCATTGCCTTCAACTTATTAATTTTAACAGTTGATCTATGTTTAACATCAATGGAATTCTAGATCTAGCGCTCATATGTTGTTTTTGTTGATGAATGCTTACTCATTTTATTAATAAACTTTCTAACTTCATTTTATATATTAAAATCTTCAGAATTGTTCTGAATTACAATAAAACTTAATTATATCTCTACAATCAATGATTTTTAAGGATGTTATAAGATGGGATATATAGTAATTGGTGTTTTTCATATTTTTTTTCTTCAGCCAATACTTCTCAATATTTTCATTTAGTTGATCATTTTATAAATAAACATAATATATTCTAATTTTCACTATTCCACTTTATGCTTTGTATTTCAAATAGCTTTATTACACAAATAAACATTCTATTCATTAGGACTTAAAAATATTAATATTGAAAGAAAGGTAATTATAAAATTTATTTAATTTAAAATATTTTAATCTCAGGATTCATTAATTTTATTAAAATTTATATAATTTTACACAACTTTTTGTTTGTTGTATCTTGTTAATAATAAAGATGTAATTATAATAAGAATTTAAATTAAGAAACTAATATTAATTTAATTAAATTTACTTCTACTGAATCAATCTTACTTGTTAACATCTTTCATTTATTATAATATAGTGTATTAAATAAAGAGATTGGATGAACTTAACATAAAATTGGATATTAAGATCGGATTCAATTTGATAAATTATTATGGTTTAATTTCTTAGATATATACAAAACTCTGCCTTTAGTTGAATTATTTACTATTTATTAACTTAAAATTTTAAAAATTTAGAGAGTTAAGATAGTTTATATCCATAAAACTATTTAGAGGTTTTAATATGATTATAATCATATTTCATGAATGATCATATAAAATATGAATTAATTTGGGGATTTAATAAGAATATAATTTTCTCAATTTCCAACTACGATGATAATTTACAAGGTAATATGTTAATTAAACATAGCAATCACAATCATTTGAAGATACTACAGATAATAAATGGAACAAATATCAATGTTTAGAAAGCAATATATTCCTATAAATGAATATCTTTAAATATAAAATGATCATGTGATAATACATCAAGTGCAATTCATTGAGAATGATTTGAGATTGGGAGAACATTTATAGCAAATAGAATATACAAAATAATATTGCTAGTTAGATAAGGCAAAATATTTTTTAAATGGTAAATTAATACAATTAAAATAATAAATAGGAATAGTAAAATAATTTAGTTATTAACATTTTAAATGTTTTAAATTAAACATATTTATATTATGGGAGTTAGACTCACCAAGATATTTGTTGAGCACAAAATAATATTTATAATAAGGGGTCATAATAATATAGTGAGTAATTAAATATTAAGAAACATTCTGCTGTATTAATTAATTATTTTTTTTTGTAATATAATAAATAAGAATATTTGTTAAGAAGCTTATTTACTTTGATACCTTAATTCTATATTTATTTTTAAATTAATAAGTCTTAAACATTATTTAATAAAAGCAGTATCTTATATGATTAAAATGAATACTTTAACAGTTTTTATTCTACATTCCTCTCATTAATAAATTATTAAATAAGGATAAACAAATTATATAAATGTGTTTAAAATCCTAATTGAAATTAAAGTTGTTTATTGTTGTTAATATTATTAATGATAAAACTTAAGCTATAAATTATAAAGAAAAAGCCTTTTATTCTTAATTTTATTACAAAGATTTATACAACTTCAATAGAATTGAGAGCTTCTTCAAATATTACAATCAGAGTATGGTACTAATTGAACAGAAAGAATAATTTGTTAGTATTAGTGATTAACAAAGGTACAGCCAGGTACTTGGATTTTTACGATTCTTATTCAAATCTATTGAAATATAACTAAAAATAGTTTAATATTAAACGAAATTAATTTAATATCGCATATTGAATTATATAATTAATAAAATACAATAAAATATAGAAGTTGGTAATATATGCTAATATATAATTATACTAATTATGTGAATTAAGAGCACCTGACATATTCACATTAAGAAAGTCTGTTTATTTTATAACTTTTGTTGCAATATCTACATTCTATAATATAATGCCATTGAGAGCACTATATTTTGATACTCAAAAGTAACAGAATAGAGTTGATGATTTAATGAAAATGATATATACAACTATCACTTCAATTTACTATATATAAAGGAAGATAAAATTTAGAATTAAGTCAAAGAATATAATGTAGTATCTGCTCTCAATAGTTATTCTGAATTGAATAACATAGTGCTGTAAATTTATCTTTATTTTGGTGTGCTATAATTTCTGAAACAAAGTTACTATTGAACAGTCTGAAGAACTATGCTGACTACTGGTAAACTATAAAGTTATCTACAGTTTAATGTTAATTGTTCATACTTTGTTCATTATCAATCTATTTACTGACGAGTACAGTAATACTAATTGTTGTTCTCTAATTGAGATGATTTTATTCAATCATAAATCATTCAAAGTGAATTTAATATCTCAAATTAAGATTAAAATTAACAGAACTATTAAAAACATTAATAAAAATAAGAAATCAAAGTCAATTTTAAAAGAGTTTATCAATATATTGAGTTATTTAAATTTTATATAAATAATCAGTAATCTTGATATATAAAAGAATAAAAATAATTAAAATCAGAAAATAATTAAATAATACAAAAATATAAAAAATCAATTTAATAAGCAAACATATATAATTTAAATTTCTATTAAAAATAAGCAATTTTTCAAAATGTAAGAATATATACCAAATAAAATAACAAATTTGATAAAATGTATCATTAAATAAAAAAATCAATCTTAATAAGATAGAAATAAAATTATATTTTAAATTGTATAAGACTAGAAAAAATAAACAAAAAAAATGAAAAATAGAAAAAAAAAAAAATATTGAATTAATTCCAATAAATATAGATAAATTTCTGAATGCATAATAATGATAAAATAGTAAAAAAAATTAAGAAATATTATTCTCATATAAGTAAAAATAAAATTAAAAAAATATCCAAAAACAATATTTTTAGACCTCACTGAGCATTCGTTGGCCATGATCCATCTATACGGCAGCGAATCAACAAATTATCTCATTTTGACTTGTCCTCGAATGAAAGTCTTACAGGAATGTCCACCAAAAGTTTTAAAAAACCGAGATTTGTAGAGAATCTTCCAAAGTATATTTCTGTTGATTATGACGAGCTGATGAGCAATGTGATTTTCGTTGGATCTGATTAAAGATTAAAAGAATTAACAGCCTCAATCGTTACCTATGACAGGAGCTTTGGGGACTAGAGGTCATGACCATGTTTTTTGGGGCTGTGATAAGAACTTCATTTTTTGAGAGTTTTTCAACTAATATATAATTCATTTCAAATCCTCTAAATATTGTTCTATAAGAACTTTGAGTTATGAGTAGTGATTGGGTCATGATAGAATCTTCATACCACGTGCACTTTTCTTCTATAAAATCTTCAATTTCTAAGCCAAAAACACAAAACTATTATTATTAGCACTTTTATATAACTATGACTGTGACCATGACCACTAGGGTGTCTCCATAGTATAAGATTATCTAGTTCAATTTTGGAGTATTTGGGTACGGTGAATCTGAAAAGAACATTTTCGACTACCTGAGGATGCTCGGTCACCATGCTATATGTATAGAGACTGAAATGGCTTAATTCAGCTCTTTTGACAATGGCTCTGGTCAGTAGGTCCTCAGAGTGGTCACATTCAAAACCCCAAACCCCTTAGTGAGGTTTATAATTGCTTTGATTTTTAGGGTATAGTTGGGGTCTTATTGGGGTTAGTAGAGAAAGCGCAGGTTTTATGTGAATTTAATAAATATTTAATGAGTATTAGTGTACTTAATTCAAACGAATTTTATTTGCTTTTCTTTGTTATATTTCTGGAATCTTGATCTCTTAAGTGGCACAAGTATGTCATCCAATGTTTACCTTGGATAAGAGGGCACTGATTATTATCATCTCCACTATCTTTTTTATTTCCTTGCATAGAATTTCTTACTTAATATGCTTTTAAGCTAAACAGATTGATTATTTTTCAAACTTTTTACCAAAGTAAGCCATACTTTCCATATTACTCTCTAATATAATAGCTCCGATTGCTCATAGATCCCACTAAACATAGCCATTCGTCCACTTCTCTCTTATTGGAAAATAGCCAGGAGTGCCAAGAACCTTTGCTAAAGTTACTATCTCTTATCTCAAACTCTATAGAAATCTATAACAACTACTTTTAAAGGGCAGAGGTTTATCATAACATTTTCTGGCTTCAAATCTCTATGAAAATATCCAAGTTCATTCAACTCCTTGACACCTTATATCATATCTGATAGTATTTCATTCAAATCATCTGGGTATCTGTTATGATTCAGATAATCTCTCAGAGTCATTTCATATTTCTTAAGCCTTAATGCGATATAACCGTAGCTTAAAATGACACCAATTAGCTTTAGCAAGTTCTTGCAATCTCTTCTCTAAGCCTCTCTAAGAATCATGTATTCGTT
>ARYC01011944.1:0-12826 GCA_000711775.1 Oxytricha trifallax | reverse complement strand
GAATGGAATATCTTACAAGACTGTCAATCGCATAAGAGAGTGATTGACTTTAATGTTCCATTTGATAAGACTAATTTAAATTATATATTCGATTAAATGCAGAGGTCTTAAGAGCATAATATAAATTCATACACGCTGATGAGGCAGTATTTACATTCAATACCTTTATATCAAGGTCTTGGTACAAGAGGTATAGTAATATGGAAGTTTATGACTAAAATGTTAAGATATAAACTCATGCTATTCTTGGTGGAATAAGTGAAGATAGTGGCCTCGAGACTTATGTTATTCATCCTCGTTCTATAAAGACTGAATAATATATTAAGTTCTTAAAATAACTCAGAGATAAGTACGCGGACTAAGAGATTATTCTATTCATTGATATCTTGTCAGTTCATAAAACTAAAGACTCTAGGAAGGAATATGAAAGGCTAAATATAACCCCTGTATTTAATGTTCCTTATAGCCCTTAGTTCAATAGAATTGAATTATATTGGGGGTTATTGAAAGGTCATTATAAGAAATTGCTGCTCTACCATCTGATGCATGATTTAAAGATAGATACATTCGATTTTATTAAGAGAGTCAGCGATGAGAAAGCTAAAGTATGCGCAAGAGAAGGGAGATTTTGTGTATTTAAATAAGTTTAAGATTTAAATGAATGAATAAGTTCACATATTAATTTGCCCGTAAAGGGATTTGGCTTCTCTTTCTTTTCTTCCTCTTAAGGCTTGCTTGAGCTCATGTTTCTTCTCTTAGTGCCAGCCCCTGCATCTATGTTCATCTCGTCTGGCTTTTAGAAATCTTAGAAGAGTCTCTTACTAAATTCATGCTTTACTTGAGACTTTCTCTCTCTGTTTAATTTGCTGCGCCTTTTCATCAAGTATATAGCAGTACCAGGTTTTTCTATAAAGTTAATAGACTAAGCTTACTTGAGATGAAAGGATGCTTTTAAAGTTCCTACAGCCAGGTATCACTTATTTTAATACTTGCTTCTCTTTTTCTTCAGGAGAGATGCTGTATCGTTTCTTGTGAGCTTCTTAAATAACTTCATTTAAGTACTCAGGTTTCAGAGTTGTAAAAACACCAAAGAAGAAGTTTCTCTCTGGCAACTTATTAGAGAGCTGTAGCTTTGATGGAAGGTAGAGAGCAACATCTGGATCACTCATAGCATCATCATACAGATTTGTTACAGAGATCTCAGGGTAGTTAGGTATCTCTATCAACCTAATATCATTAGACTTAGAAGCTTTTTTCTCTTCACTCAGTAAGGCTTTTAAGAATGAGATTTTAGTTCCCTCTTAAGTTGGCAAAAAGAGTCCAACTATAATGGATATATTAATCTTAATTAAGAACTTATCTGCTATACCAAGTATCTATAGAGGTCTTCTTTACTTCGAAATTTCCTATAAAATCTTGAGATTTAATTCTCTTCATTGCATCATTCATAGACTCCATGTTACTTCCTCTTTCTAGAAATGTTAATGAAATTTAAAATTATTGATATCTATTCTAAGTTTATTAAAATCTTACTACTAAATAGGGATGACTTACTGGAGGTCAACCTTGAAAAGATATGCGGAGAAGCATTGAAAAGCTTGCTCCAAGTTTCACAGATTGATTTCCATTTTTATCAATCTATCTCCATTAAATCGCTCTTAATAATGTTTAATTATTTTAGGAGGTCCTCCAAATTAAGTTCAAACTTTATGAGGAGTTAAATTTTAAGGTTAAAACTTAATTAGGAGCATATTAAATTAAAATATGTTTAATAAATTTACCTCCAAATTAAGTTCAAACTTGATTTGGAGGACCTCCTAGAGAAACAAAACTTCATTAGGAGTATTTTATTTACTAAGATGAATAAAATTCTCATAAAATATGTCAACTTACAGTCATTTATGGTTAGTTAATTTTCTTACCTCTCAGCAAAGAATCTTCCAGAGTGTCTTATACACTACTATATTAGTTTATCTAGGTAGATTTTATCATTATTATAATAAATTATATCTGAAAACTAAAATGAGCGCTAACCTTTTGAGAAGAGCGGCATTACTTGGATCATGTCAATATAAGATATCATTCCAGTAGCCAAGACAAGTAGAGACTAGAGACGCTTGTACTCAGTGGTAGCCTACTTATGACAACTTTTACTTGTCTAGTTTTGAGATTTAAATATAAGTTAAGTAGAAGTCATCATAGAAGCTGTGCAAATTGAGGAGGAGGTTAAACAACCCGCTATAGAGCATGAATAATTAACAGCCAAAGTTGAATATTAATGTAAGGAATGCAATTAAGTATCCCCTTACAAGTCAACTTATAAGAGACACTTGAGAGATATACACAACGATATGCTAAGGTTATATCTCAAGCATTAAACGAAAGATGGGAAGTATGTCTGTGAGTTCTGTGAGAAGCCATATTCTCATACTAGAGACCTCAAAGTGCACTTAAAGAAAAAGCACAATTAATGTTTTGTCTTTATTCATGAACCCACAGGGAATAGATTCCTCTAAAAAAGAAGATCTAGAAACCCAGTGGAGTCTCTTAGAATTGAAGTCTAGAAGTAAGTTAAAATGAAGAAAGCAGTCAAGAACTTTCCAGTCTCTAATATCAATAAAATCATGGTAAAAATAGAGGCAATGAAGATTCCCATAACAAAAAGAATTAAAAACTTAGATTCTTGCCTAGAAAGCTACCTCACTCTTGAAGAAAAAATAGCAAAGAGTCATTACAGATGAATAATATGCTTACAAGATATATCCTTTCAATTATTTCCTTGCTGATGATAAGTTCCAAATGGAATTTGCTAATGAGTGTTACGCTCTTTAAAAGGCAAAGTTGAATGAGTGCAGGCATATCATCTAGCTCGATGCTATTTTACTTGGTAAAAATCATATAGCCTTCAGGCTTCCATTACTAGAAATGACTTACAGAGAATTTTTATCTGACAATAGATGTCAAAGATAAATTAGCTTGATAGCATAGCAGATAGTTGAGGGGATTGAAGAGCTTCACAAGCTAGGTTATGTTCATAAGCACTTAAAGCCAGAGAACATCATGATGAACTTTCAGCATCTTAAAGTTTATATTATTGACTTCAACAGAGCTCAAAAAGTGCAAGCCTCTGCATAAGGAAATGTATACGGCACTCCTGGATATTTCCCAGAGAGAGAGTATTGGAGAGATGGAGACACTTAATGGGATATCTGGGCTCTAGAAGTAATAAAAATAGAAAGCGATATGCCTAGAAACGATTACTTTAGCTGCAGGGGTAAGAGAGATTCTAAGCAGAAAATCAAACAATATCTCGATAAGAATAAGATAAATGGAGGTCTCAGAGAACTTGCTACTTAACTATTATCAAGCCAAGCTAAGAGAATTAACAAACAATATAAATGATAAAAAATCAACTTAGAAAGATAAAATTTAGAGAACTGCCACATGACTCAAAACTAATCAAAACCCCAAAACCATTTCAGTAGTTTAATAGAGTTTTTGATTGATAAAAGTTGAATTTTAGTGCATACATTTTTAGGGTTATAATAGGGTTTATGTAGGGGTTTAAAGTTAAAATATTAGTAATTTAAGTGAGTATGTGATGTTTGGAGTCTGTTTATGACTGTGAGTATATAGATTTATTGTTTAAGTTGCGTTATGGATTTGATGAATATAAAAATCAACTTAAGCCTACCCTAAATTAAACGTCTATAGCAAGGCTACTCCATAAATCTCCAGCAACTGTGAGGTCTCACTCTCTATTAGCATTGAATTTTAAGAGATAGCATCTTAATTCTAAGCCTAAGAGACTCTTATGGTTTTAGCAGCATCATTTCGATTATCTTATTAATGATAAGACTCTTAAATACTTGGCTCACTTTTCTCAGGCCAAGAAAGCTGTGATGTTTCATCGCCAATTTCCTGAGCTTCATATCTCTACTTAATCTATAGCTAACATATATAAAATGAATGGAATATCTACAATCGCATTAAGAGAGTGATTGACTTTAATGTTCCATTTTATAAGACTAATTTATATTATATATTCAATTAAATGCAGAGGTCTTAAGAGCATAATAAAAAGTTCTTACACACTGATGAGGCAGTATTTACATTCAATACCTTTATATCAAGGTGTCTTTGTACAAGAGGTATAGTAATATAAGAAGTTTATGACTAAAAGGTTAAGATTTAAACTCATGCTATTCTTGGTGGAATAAGTGAAGATAGTGGCCTCGATACTTATGTTATCCACCCTCGCTCTATAAAGAATGAATAATATATTAAGTTCTTATAATAACTCAGAGATAAGTACGCTGACTAAGAGATTATTCTATTCGTTGATAACTTGTCAGTTCATAAAACTAAAGACTCAAGGAAGGAAAATGAAAGACTGAATATAACACCTGTATTTAATGTTCCTTACAGCCCTTAGTTCAATGGAACTGAATTATATTTGGGGTTATTGAAAGGTCATTATAAGAAATTGCTGCTCTACCATCTGATGCATGATTTAAAGATAGATATAGTCGATTTTATTAAGAGAGTTAGCGATGAGAAAGCTAAAGTATGCGCAAGAGAAGGGTGTATATAAATAAGTTTTAGATTTAAATGAATGAATAAGTTCACATATTAAATTTGCCCGTAAAGGGATTTGGCTTCTCTTTCTTTTCTTCCTCTTAAGGCTGCTTGGGCCCATGTTTCTTCTCTTAATGCCAGCCCCTGCATCTATGATCATCTCGTCTGGCTTTTAGAAATCTTAGAAGAGTCTCTTACTAAATTCATGCTTTACTTGAGACTTTCTCTCTCTGTTTAATTTGCTGCGCCTTTTCATCAAGTATATAGCAGTACCAGGTTTTTCTATAAAGTTAATAGACTAAGCTTACTTGAGATGAAAGGATACTTTTGAAGTTTCTAGAGCCAGGTGTCACTTATTTTAATACCTTGCTTCTCTTTTTCTTCAGGAGAGATGCTGTATCGTTTCTTATGAGCTTCTCAAATAACTTCATTTAAGTACTCAGGTTTCAGAATTGTTGCAAGAACACCAAAGAAGAAGTTTCTCTTTGGCAACTTATTAGAGAGCTGTAGCTTTGATGGAAGGTAGAGAGCTACGTCCGGATCACTCATAGCATCGTCATATAGGTTTGTTACAGAGATTTCAGGGTAGTTAGGTATCTCTATCAACCTAATATCATTAGACTTAGAAGCTTTTTTCTCTTCACTCAGTAAGGCTTTTAAGAATGAGATTTTAGTTCCCTCTAAGTTGGCAAGAAGAGTCCAACTATAATGGATGTATTAATCTTAATTAAGAATTTACTTGCTATACCAAGTATCTATAGAGGTCTTCTTTACTTCGAAATTTCCTATAAAATCTTGAGATTTAATTCTCTTCATTGCATCATTCATAGACTCCATGTTACTTCCTCTTTCTAGAAATGTTAATGAAATTTAAAATTATTGATATCTATTCTAAGTTTATTAAAATCTTACTACTAAATAGGGATGACTTACTGGAGGTCAACCTTGAAAAGATATGCGGAGAAGCATTGAAAAACTTTCTCCAAGTTTCACAGATTGATTTCCATTTTTATCAACTTTCTCCATTAAATTGCTCCTAATAATGTTTAATTTTTTTAGGAGGTCCTCCAAATTAAGTTCAAACTTTATGAGGAGTTAAATTTTAAGGTTAAAACTTAATTAGGAGCATATTAAATTAAAATATGTTTAATAAATTTACCTCCAAATTAAGTTCAAACTTGATTTGGAGGACCTCCTAGAGAAACAAAACTTCATTAGGAGTATTTTATTTACTAAGATGAATAAAATTCTCATAAAATATGTCAACTTACAGTCATTTATGGTTAGTTAATTTTCTTACCTCTCAGCAAAGAATCTTCCAGAGTGTCTTATACTCTACTATTATAGTTTATTTAGGTAGATTTTATCATTATTATAATAAAATATATCAGCAAACTAAAATGAGCGCTAATCTGTTAAGAAGAGCGGCATTACTTGGATCAAGTCAATAAAAGTTATCATTCCAGCTACCAAGAAAGGAGAGACCAGAGACGCTTGTACTCAGTGGGAGCCTACTTATGACAATTTTGATCAGTCTAGCTTTGATATTTAAATATAAGTTAAGTAGGAGGTTATCATAGAAGCTGTGCAAATTGAGGAGGAGGTTAAACAACCCGGCATAGAGCATGAATAATTAACAGCCAAAGTTGAATATTAATGTAAAGAATGCAATTAAGTATCCCCTTACAAGTCAACTTATAAGAGACACTTGAGAGATATACACAACTATATGCCAATGTTATATCTCAAGCATTAATAGAAAGATGGGAAGTATGTCTGTGAGTTCTGTGAGAAGCCATATTCTCATACTAGAGACCTCAAAGTGCACTTAAAGAAAAAGCACAATTAAAGTTTTGCCTTTATTCATGAACCTACATGGAATAGATTGAGTTGAAATAGTGTTAAAATTCAGAATGTAAAACCTTTTAAATATTCAAAAATATACAATTTACAATAGCTTAATAATTTTATAATTAATTTTTAGAAATCTTTTGAAATTTATTTATTATATTTAAAATGGGACTAAGTAGTAAAACTTATTTATTTTTACTACTTGGTCCCAATAATTATATAATATTTTAATTTTTAAATTCTAAACTTTTGATATTATAAATAATATAATTTTAGAAATCAAAGTTCATTATGATAAAAATATTAGATAAATGATTAATACTAATATTTTTTGTAAATTTGTAACTTGTTGCTTTATAAAGTAACAATTTTTAAAGATCTAAGGTATTAACTAATAATTTATATTATTTATTTTTCATTTTAAGTATGTGAGAAAACTAACTATCATTTTATTTCAAATTTTATTTCACATTACACTTAAAATAGCATATTTTAATAATTTATAGTTCATAAAAAACTTAATTATATTTATACTGTATATTTAACAATTTATTAAACATAAAGATAATTATAAAATATATTAGTAGTATATAGTTTACTCATTTAAGTTATGCTATATATAAATTATAAGAAAAAATAAAACAAAATAATTATATAGAAATTTTGTATTTGTTTATTTATGCATTCCAAATTTTGACACTATTTTAACTGATTCCTACTTAAAATAGAGATCAAGAAACCCAGTGGAGTCTCTTAGAGTTGAAGTCTAGAAGTAAGTTAAAATGAAGGAAACAGTCAAGAACTTTCCAGTCTCTGAGATCAATAAAATCATGGTTAAAATAGAGGCAATAAAGATTCCCGCTGATGACAAGTTCCAAAATGAATTTGCTAATGAGTATTATGCTCTTTAAAAGGCAAAGTAAAATGAGTGCAGGCATGTCATCTAGATTGATGCTATTTTACTTGGTAAAGATCATGTAGCCTTCAGGCTTCCTTTATTAGAAATGACTTACAGAGAATTTTTATCTGACAATAGATGTCAAAGATAAATTAGCTTGATAGCATAGCAGATAGTTGAGGGGATTGAAGAGCTTCACAAGCTAGGTTATGTTCATAAGCACTTAAAGCCAGAGAACATCATGATGAACTTTCGGCCTCTTAGAGTTTATTTATTGACTTCAATAGAGCTCATAGAGTGCAAGCCTCTGCATAAGGAAATGTATACGGCACTCCTGGATATTTCCCAGAGAGAGAGTATTGGAGAGATGGAGACACTTAATGGGATATCTGGGCTCTAGAAGTAATAAAAATAGAAAGCGATATGCCTAGAAACGATTACTTTAGCTGCAGGGGTAAGAGAGATTCTAAGCAGAAAATCAAACAATATCTCGATAAGAATAAGATAAATGGAGGTCTCAGAGAACTTGCTACTTAACTATTATCAAGCCAAGCTAAGAGAATTAACAAACAATATAAATGATAAAAAATCAACTTAGAAAGATAAAATTTAGAGAACTGCCACATGACTCAAAACTAATCAAAACCCCAAAACCATTTCAGTAGTTTAATAGAGTTTTTGATTGATAAAAGTTGAATTTTAGTGCATACATTTTTAGGGTTATAATAGGGTTTATGTAGGGGTTTAAAGTTAAAATATTAGTAATTTAAGTGAGTATATGCGAGGTTTGGGGTCAGTTTATGACAGTGAGTATATAGATTTATTGTTCAAGGTGCGTTATGGATGTGATGAATATTATGATCAACTCAAGCCTATCCTAAATAACACGTCTATAGCAAGGCACTCCATAAATCTCCAGCAACTGTGAGGTCTCACTCTCTATTAGCATTGAATTTTAAGAGATAGCATCTTAATTCTAAGCCTAAGAGACTCTTATGGTTTTAGCAGCATCATTTCGATTATCTTATTAATGATAAGACTCTTAAATACTTGGCTCACTTTTCTCAGGCCAAGAAAGCTGTGATGTTTCATCGCCAATTTCCTGAGCTTCATATCTCTACTTAATCTATAGCTAACATATATAAAATGAATGGAATATCTTACAAGACAGTCAATCGCATTAAGAGAGTGATTGACTTTAATGTTCCATTTGATAAGATTAATTTAAATTATATATTCGATTTAATGAAGAGGTCTTAAGAGCATAATATAAAGTTCATACACGCTGATGAGGCAGTATTTACATTCAATACCTTTATATCAAGGTCTTGGTACAAGAGGTATAGTAATATAGAAGTTTATGACAAAAGGTTAAGGTGTAAGCTCATGCTATTCTTGGTAGAATAAGTGAAGATAGTGGCCTCGAGACTTATGTTATTCACCCTCGTTCTATAAGACTGAATAATATATTAAGTTCTTGCAAAAACTCAGAGATAAGTACGCTGACTAAGAGATTATTCTATTCGTTGATAACTTGTCAGTTCATAAAACTAAAGACTCAAGGAAGGAATATGAAAGTCTAAATATAACTCCTGTATTTAATGTTCCTTACAGCCCTTAGTTCAATGTAATTGAATTATATTGGGGATTATTGAAAGGTCATTATAAGAAATTGCTGCTCTACCATCTGATGCATGATTTAAAGATAGATACATTCGATTTTATTAAGAGAGTTAGCGATGAGAAAGCTAAAGTATGCGCAAGAGAAGGGTGTATATAAATAAGTTTTAGATTTAAACGAATGAATAAGTTCACATATTAAATTTGCCCGTAAAGGGATTTGGCTTCTCTTTCTTTTCTTACTCTTAAGGCTTGCTTGGGCTCATGTTTCTTCTCTTAGTGCCAGCTCCAGCATCTATGTTCATCTCGTCTGGCTTTTAGAAATCTTTGTAGAGTCTCTTACTCAATTCATGCTTTATTTGAGACTTCTCTCTCTGTTTAATTTGCTGCGCTCTTTCATCAAGTATATAGCAGTACCAGGTTTTTCTATAAAGTTAGAAGACTAAGCTTACTTTGAGATGAAAGGATACTTTTGAAGTTTCTAGAGCCAGGTGTCACTTATTTTAATACCTTGCTTCTCTTTTTCTTCAGGAGAGATGCTGTATCGTTTCTTATGAGCTTCTCAAATAACTTCATTTAAGTACTCAGGTTTCAGAATTGTTGCAAGAACACCAAAGAAGAAGTTTCTCTTTGGCAACTTATTAGAGAGCTGTAGCTTTGATGGAAGGTAGAGAGCTACGTCCGGATCACTCATAGCATCGTCATATAGGTTTGTTACAGAGATTTCAGGGTAGTTAGGTATCTCTATCAACCTAATATCATTAGACTTAGAAGCTTTTTTCTCTTCACTCAGTAAGGCTTTTAAGAATGAGATTTTAGTTCCCTCTTAAGTTGGCAAAAAGAGTCCAACTATAATGGATATATTAATCTTAATTAAGAACTTATCTGCTATACCAAGTATCTATAGAGGTCTTCTTTACTTCGAAATTTCCTATAAAATCTTGAGATTTAATTCTCTTCATTGCATCATTCATAGACTCCATGTTACTTCCTCTTTCTAGAAATGTTAATGAAATTTAAAATTATTGATATCTATTCTAAGTTTATTAAAATCTTACTACTAAATAGGGATGACTTACTGGAGGTCAACCTTGAAAAGATATGCGGAGAAGCATTGAAAAACTTGCTCCAAGTTTCACAAATTGATTTCCATTTTTATCAAACTATCTCCATTAAATAACTCCTAATAATGTTTAATTATTTTAGGAGGTCCTCCAAATTAAGTTCAAACTTTATGAGGAGTTAAATTTTAAGGTTAAAACTTAATTAGGAGCATATTAAATTAAAATATGTTTAATAAATTTACCTCCAAATTAAGTTCAAACTTGATTTGGAGGACCTCCTAGAGAAACAAAACTTCATTAGGAGTATTTTATTTACTAAGATGAATAAAATTCTCATAAAATATGTCAACTTACAGTCATTTATGGTTAGTTAATTTTCTTACCTCTCAGCAAAGAATCTTCCAGAGTGTCTTATACTCTACTATTATAGTTTATCTCGGTATATTTTATTATTATTATAATAAAATATATCAGCAAACTAAAATGAGCGCTAACCTGTTAAGAAGAGCGGCATTACTTGGATCAAGCAAATATAAGATATCATTCCAGTAGCCAAGACAAGTAGAGACTAGAGACGCTTGTACTCAGTGGTAGCCTACTTATGACAACTTTTACTTGTCTAGTTTTGAGATTTAAATATAAGTTAAGTAGAAGTCATCATAGAAGCTGTGCAAATTGAGGAGGAGGTTAAACAACCCGCTATAGAGCATGAATAATTAACAGCCAAAGTTGAATATTAATGTAAGGAATGCAATTAAGTATCCCCTTACAAGTCAACTTATAAGAGACACTTGAGAGATATACACAACGATATGCTAAGGTTATATCTCAAGCATTAAACGAAAGATGGGAAGTATGTCTGTGAGTTTCTGTGAGAAGCCATATTCTCATACTAGAGACCTCAAAGTGCACTTAAAGAAAAAGCACAATTAAAGTTTTGCCTTTATTCATGAACCTACATGGAATAGATTGAGTTGAAATAGTGTTAAAATTCAGAATGTAAAACCTTTTAAATATTCAAAAATATACAATTTACAATAGCTTAATAATTTTATAATTAATTTTTAGAAATCTTTTGAAATTTATTTATTATATTTAAAATGGGACTAAGTAGTAAAACTTATTTATTTTTACTACTTGGTCCCAATAATTATATAATATTTTAATTTTTAAATTCTAAACTTTTGATATTATAAATAATATAATTTTAGAAATCAAAGTTCATTATGATAAAAATATTAGATAAATGATTAATACTAATATTTTTTGTAAATTTGTAACTTGTTGCTTTATAAAGTAACAATTTTTAAAGATCTAAGGTATTAACTAATAATTTATATTATTTATTTTTCATTTTAAGTATGTGAGAAAACTAACTATCATTTTATTTCAAATTTTATTTCACATTACACTTAAAATAGCATATTTTAATAATTTATAGTTCATAAAAAACTTAATTATATTTATACTGTATATTTAACAATTTATTAAACATAAAGATAATTATAAAATATATTAGTAGTATATAGTTTACTCATTTAAGTTATGCTATATATAAATTATAAGAAAAAATAAAACAAAATAATTATATAGAAATTTTGTATTTGTCGATTTATGCATTTCAAATTTTAACACTATTTTAACTGATTTCTCTAAAAGATAAGATCAAGAAACCCAGTGGAGTCTCTTAGAGTTGAAGTCTAGAAGTAAGTTAAAATGAAGGAAACAGTCAAGAACTTTCCAGTCTCTGAGATCAATAAAATCATGGTTAAAATAGAGGCAATAAAGATTCCCGCTGATGACAAGTTCCAAAATGAATTTGCTAATGAGTATTATGCTCTTTAAAAGGCAAAGTAAAATGAGTGCAGGCATGTCATCTAGATTGATGCTATTTTACTTGGTAAAGATCATGTAGCCTTCAGGCTTCCTTTATTAGAAATGACTTACAGAGAATTTTTATCTGACAATAGATGTCAAAGATAAATTAGCTTGATAGCATAGCAGATAGTTGAGGGGATTGAAGAGCTTCACAAGCTAGGTTATGTTCATAAGCACTTAAAGCCAGAGAACATCATGATGAACTTTCAGCCTCTTAGAGTTTATATTATTGACTTCAACAGAGCTCTAAGAGTGCAAGCCTCTGCATTAGGAAATGTATACGGCACTCCTGGATATTTCCCAGAGAGAGAGTATTGGAGAGATGGAGACACTTAATGGGATATCTGGGCTCTAGAAGTAATAAAAATAGAAAGCGATATGCCTAGAAACGATTACTTTAGCTGCAGGGGTAAGAGAGATTCTAAGCAGAAAATCAAACAATATCTCGATAAGAATAAGATAAATGGAGGTCTCAGAGAACTTGCTACTTAACTATTATCAAGCCAAGCTAAGAGAATTAACAAACAATATAAATGATAAAAAATCAACTTAGAAAGATAAAATTTAGAGAACTGCCACATGACTCAAAACTAATCAAAACCCCAAAACCATTTCAGTAGTTTAATAGAGTTTTTGATTGATAAAAGTTGAATTTTAGTGCATACATTTTTAGGGTTATAATAGGGTTTATGTAGGGGTTTAAAGGTTAAAATATTAGTAATTTAAGTGAGTATGTGATGTTTGGAGTCTGTTTATGACTGTGAGTATATAGATTTATTGTTTAAGTTGCGTTATGGATTTGATGAATATAAAAATCAACTTAAGCCTACCCTAAATTAAACGTCTATAGCAAGGCTACTCCATAAATCTCCAGCAACTGTGAGGTCTCACTGTCTATTAGCATTGAATTTAAAGAGATAGCAGCTTAATTCTAAGC